>JASDQU010011167.1:123513-139357 GCA_032191745.1 Picea mariana | reverse complement strand
TCTATGACATTTGAAATGCTACTCATTAGGGCATAGTCTTTATACCTCTCAGGAAGCCGAACCTGTCTTGAAGATCTTCTCAACTGATTATCTTCCTCCCCACTTTGTGAAGATGTGTCTTCACCTGTAGGTGAACTGTGACTGCTGGAATTGTCCATATCACTGAGTCCTTCTTGTTGCTGTTGTTGTTGTCGCTGCGGGGATGGTTGATGTTGTCGCCGCGGGGATGGCTGCTGCTGTGTGGGCTACTGCTGCTCTTCTTTAACTCCTTCATCAAGAAGTCTCTTCCATTCCTCATGACTGTTGTCGTCATGATTTCCTACTTCCTTCTCATGGAAAAGTACATCTCTACTTGCAAATACTTTGTGAGTAGCAGGATCAAACAATTTGTATGCTTTAAATTCAGAATAGTACCCAATGAAAATACATTTAGTGGATTTAGTGAAAATACATTTAGTGGATTTCCTCCTATTCTCTTTTGGAATATGTGCAAAAGATTTACACCCAAATACTTTCAAATTATTAACTGCAGGTTTGGAACCATACAAGGCTTCGAAAGGAGTAACATTATCAAGACACCTTGTTGGAATTCTATTCTTTAAATAAACTATAGTATTTATGACTTCAGCCCAAAATGCATTTGAGAGATTCTTACCTTTTATCATACTGCGTGCACACTCTACCAGAGTTTTGTTTTTCCTTTCAGTGACTCCGTTTTGCTGTGGAGTGTGAGGTATTGTAAACTGTTGTACTATTCCATTCTCTTTGCATTATTTGTTGAAGTCCCATACTCTCCCCCTTGATCTGAACGAAGGATTTTGATGGATTTTCCTGTCTTCTTTTCCACCATGGTTCTAAATTCCTTAAAGTACTCGAAAACATCACTTTTTCATCTAAGGAAGTAAACCCATGTGTATCTCGTGCAATCATCAATAAATAACAGAAAGTAAAATGCACCTCCTAAAGACTGAGTCTGCATAGGCCCACAAACATCAGTATGCACAAGATCTAACACATCTCTCTTTTTCTTATCGGGATTAGAGGGGAATTCATCTCTATGCATCTTTCCTAATGCACATCCATCACAAGAAACCTTCTCATTCTTTAACATGGGAAGTCCTTCAACCATATTATTTTTCTGTAATAACAATAAATCAGGATGATTGATGTGTCCATACCTTTGATACCAAAGAATCTCTGTTGGCATAGTGTCATAAGTCAGTGCATGATGTGCTTTGCTGGTAACATCAAGTTTGTATAGACCTCCTACTGTGACACCTATTGCAACAGTTTGGAAGTGGTCCAATAGATCCTTCACTATGCAATAATTCTTGAAGAATTCAACCTTCAAGTTCTGATCTGTAATGGTGGACACAGAGATCAAATTTTTCTTTATTCCTGGCACATACACCACATTGCAAATGTGACGAACAGTACCATTCAACAATGTCACAGGAATGTCTCCATATCCCTTGATCTGATGATCGTGGTCATCTCCAAGATATATGCTGGCACCATTCTGTGTTTCTTTAAAATTGGCATACCAATTTTTATTACAAGTCATATGTACTGATGCTCCGGAATCCAAAAACCAAGCATCAGAATCATCAGTTTCAATAGATAAAGCAGTGTTAGACACAAATAGACTAAGATCTCGTGAGTCAAAATTTAGGGGTTCATCAATATCATCACTAGCAATAAATAATCTGTGATCTTGATTTGAAGATTTTTCTGCATAATGACCTGACTGTGTTCTAGGTTTATTCCTAGCCTCATCACTTTTCTTCTTATGACAGTCTTTAACCATATGTCTAGGTCGACCATAATAAAAACAACTCTTTGACTCATTCCTATCAGATTGCATACCTTGATTTGGAGATTGTCTTCTCTGCGATGAACTGCCTCTCTGCAATGAACTGCCTCCTCTGCCTCGAACTCCTGATCTCCCTCTCGCAGATCTATTATTTGACCACAATGCCAAATCTTTACTCTAAGGCTTCAGACTCCCGCGCCTCTCTTCCTCTTGTAGCAAGATACTTGTCAATTCTTCAAATGTAGGAGGCTTCTCCCTTGCTAGAAGACCTGTTATGAACATATGATAATCTTATAGCATACCATTTAAGGTAATAGTCACTAGATGAGTGTTGGAAACAGTTTCCCCTATATTTACTATCTTGTCTTTCACCTCTTTAATGCGACCCAAAAATGAACTAACGGATTCATTTCCATCCATCTTAATTCCTAGCAATTTAGTTTTCAGGAACAAAATGTGATTTGTATTGCTAGTTTCATACAATGCTTTAAGAGCTGTCCATGTTTCAGCAGAAGTTGTAGCGTCTCTAATATGTGGAATTATGCTATCTTTAACTGACATGCGCAACAATACCTTTGCCTTGTTTTCACGCTTCTCCCAGTCTTGGATCTGTGCTACTGTCGCACCTGCAGCCACATCAGGTTTCAGTTCAGTTCCATTCGTAATGTTCCAAACACCATATCACTCCATGAGCGTCTGCATCTTGAATTTTCAGTTAATGAAATTCGAGCCATCTAACTTGTTGGCTTCGTTGAGGTAGGTCTCTGCCAGCGGATTCGCCATCACTGCAATTTAGTCTCTGCAAGTAAATCACCAAGGATATGCAACTATCTGTCGAGTTTTCTCCTATGCTGAGCAGTCCGTCGCTCTACCTTCGGATCCATTGATCCACATCTACCTCTGTTCTTAGCTTAAATTATGCATGCACCACTTTTAAATCATAACACCACCTCACATGCATATATCAACCTTTAAATCAAGCATGCACCTTAATATCCAAAATATCCTCATTTTTTAAACTTTAATATCCCACATTAAGTTTAAACTTCACACATGCATCCACTTTTAATAATAAAAACTCCACCTTTATAATTTTCAAAGGTAATCATAAGAAAAAACTTCACTTTAATAAAAACAAAGTATACCTCACTTTAATAATAAAAGACTCACTTTAATAAAAGATCCCTTCCTTCAACTTCACGCATGCAAAGATTCACACACATGCAATCAAACTCCATGCATGCACTCGATCTCAAAAACTCACACATGCATTCATGCATGCAAACCCCACACACACCAGCCTCACACATTCAAAACCTTCACGCTTGCTCCCAAGCTCACGCACCAGCCTCACGCATTCAAAACCTTCAAGTTTGCTCCCAAGCTTACGCTGCATGCTTCAATATTTGCTGTCAAACTCCACGCTCCTCCTCGAAATGATATGCAACCGGCTCATGCAAGTGCTTGCACGCTTCACTGGCCTGCTGGGAGTTCACACCTCTCAAGCTCTGATACCAAGATAAAATAAACCATGCAAACAAACATGGTGAGTCTACACTCACTTCTGTATTCTTTAATGAAGACAGATTACATCTTTATATAGGAAAAGACTCTCCCGAGTCGGTTACATGCAAAACAAAGACAATTAGACTCTTAACTAAGAACTGACTCTTAACACGCCTACAACTCACTCTCACAACTAAAGCTTATAATTGACGCTTACAACTAGCACTTTCTCCATTATTTCCAAGTTAAATGTGTGATTAGGTTCTAATTAATCAGATGAAATTAAATCATGGATTTCATTACTTATGCTCATATGTAATCAATTTTTGGTATCAACTATTTCCAAAGGGAATATGCCCAAATTCTGAGAAATCTAAACATGGAAGCCCACACGCAGTACCTGGAAAGAATTAAAGAATTAGATCGTCATCTTCAATGTCACCTACATCATCATCCAATGTGTGCCCTTAATATCTATACGATGATGGTACCTCATCCTATGTGGGGGTTCTCTCGAGCTTTCTATGAATTATTGCAAGTCCTGCATGAATTCATTTTAGAGCCTACTGAGGATGGTAATAGAATAGGAGGCCTCCACTAGCTTTGCGATTGTTTCTTTCTGTAGGCATGGTTTTTGGTTTCATTTAGTTCACTCTATCTTAGTAATCACAAGTACCCATGGGAAACTATCATTTTCATAGTGAGTTTTGGATTCTTTGCAACTTAAAGGATTTGTAGTGTGGGCTTAAGAGATGTCTACAAGACGTTGCAAAGGCTCACTATAGTGTGATGAATTCGGTTTTGCATTGGAATAGGTTTTAGAAAAGGTTGAAGACAATATATTCTAGTAGTAAAGAAAGATAGATACCAATGTGAATCATGTCCTAGAATTGAAGGAATTGATAAAATCAGAGAATAGAGATTACATACACAAACAATAATAAGTAGAACACACTATATTGAATTAATGTAACAAATATATATAAATACAACATGGTTGTTTCAAGATAGATAAACAATCTAGATTACACAGTCAATCAGTTGAGTCAATATCTTAACCACACATCAAAATAGGAGTTAACCAATCTTCTCAAATCCAACTAATAATCTCCTAAATAGTAAATGGAGATAAACATTATCTCTAACACAACCCATTAATGTTTATCTTCCGAACTTCTTGAGATGGATTTCGTTGTCTTGGTCTTCTTCTCGATTATGTCCTCATTTTTTGTCATCTTCATCCTTTGACTTGCATTATTATGGGCTTCAAAGTGGTTTCTCATTGGTCTTGTAACTCTTTACTGCAAATAATTGATCATTGATGTTCATATAAAAATCAATTATCTAGATATACATTGGTACCAACGGGTGTACTCGCCAGTTTTGTATAAATGTTTTTCATTTAAGTGTTTCATCAACATATTAACTTCATTCATAACGTGGTCCCTCACACTGAGATTATTCCATCTCACATTCCCCTTGAATCGAAGACTCTATTTTCTTGGACCTCATCAAGACCACGCTAGAGGTACACCTATCACTCCTGTACCTTTCACAGTGGTCTATGAACAACTTGATCCACATCCTCTCTATGCATAAGAGGACAACTATGTGTGAATCCACACCACAATAGATATTCCTAAATAGCAGGGTTTACAACAAACATGGGAAACTAAATTGCCTATGAGGAGACAATACAACTTGGACCAAAAGGTGTGGGGTGTATCCATCATGCACCCCCTTCATCACATACACAAAGGGTACCAATAATATGTCCAATATACAAGCCCATTTAATTGATATCAAAAGTGTCACTGTCAAAATATTGTCTTAGATTTCCATGCTTTCCATGCCATTTGTTAGAGTAGTGAATTCTAACAAAATATTTAAAATCCACCCTTTAAAATTCAAATCATTCCTCCTCCTTGTAATTGAATGAATGAAGCTTTAACCCATGACCAACATGTTCCTATACCATGTACATGTTCCCATACCATGTGAATGGGATACCAAAAAAACAAAACAATTGTCAATCCCCTTCACAGGACCACTCATTAAACTATGAATCCTTTTAATACAATTACCAAAAATCATTAAATCAAAATAAGACTTTGGATTTTATCACTTCAAGATGACTACAATTGCAAAGGATAAGGTATTCATGATACCATGAAAATACATTATTACCTTCATTTATAAGTTGTGCACTTCTACTATTGAGCCATTTTGTTTGTCCAATAATCCTTCGGTCCCAAAAAAATACTATGAGAAAAGGGCTCATGGACCACTTGCATCCACTGGTGATAACAAATTGAAAAGGAAGAGAAGGAAACACTTTATTTACCAACTCTGGTGCAAGTTGAAAAGAACGCGGCGATTGTCACAACCACACCACACTTCTACTGCGCACACAAAAATTGGATACACAGAAGGGAAGTCTCCACGCACATAATCAACGATGCAACCATGCAAACACAGTCTCCGCACACACTCTAGAGCAACGTCTTACCAATCTATGTCTGACTACTCAAGGCTCAGATCAACAATTATTGTATCAAGGCTCGGATTAACAATTATTGTAGCAGAGATATACTTAGTAGCACACAACGCTCTCTCCAACACGATGAACCCCGATTTATTGAACAACGACTCTTCAAACAACTATTAAACATTGATTTTATTTGCTATTTTCCCTTGCACACAAGTTTATCAAGCGGCTACAATCCAACGATATTCAAAATGACGAGCTAACTTCATTTCTTCGTAGCGACTGTGGGAAAATGCAATCGTAAAGGTTCTGGCTCCTAGACCGCGAGCCAGTCACAATGGTCACTTGAATCAGAAGCAACTGCTCCCTTTACTCCACAAGATATCCTTCACCCAGGTCGATTTCACAGCAGACTCCTTAGCACGCACGTAGATATGCTACTAACAACTCACTCAAAAACCAGTTTCACACAAAGAAAAAGTTGGGACGAAAATGTCTCACACACAAAGCAATCAAAGCAATCTACTCTTCTCTCCCCATATTTATGGGTTCTTATGTGAGGGACTTACACTAGTGGTTCTGATACCATGATAAAATGAGAGAGTAGAGATTACATACACAAATAATATTTAAAATATACTAGATATTTATTAATGTAACAAATACATATAAATATAACATGTGTGTTTCAAGAAAGATAAACAACTTAGATTACACAATCAATTAATTGAGATAATATCTCAACCACACATTAAAAAGAACAAACCAATTTTCTCAAATCCAACTCACTAACAATCTCCTCAATCTCCTAAATAGTAAATTGAAATAAACATTATCTATAAAAGGAATGGCCCCAAAAATAAGGTTTTGGAGATTGATGTATAGGAAGAAGCAATTAAAATCTTCGGTTGAAGAAATTAGAAATAGCATCCAAATTGGGGTCTAGCACATGGTGGTCAATATCAAACTCCCTTAAGAGGTAGTCTCATCACCCCCTTAATAAATCATAATAATATGGAATCGTTAGAGGACACTTGAGTAAATGGCTTATATTTTCCTTCATTGGTGTGTCTTAGGGCACCCAAATCGTGCCCCAACTCATGTAGCCAATGAAATCTTTGGAAAAAGTTCACCACATATAATGTACATCAATATCACTACATTACACCCAATTCATGTAGCCAATGAAATCTCTTGAAAGAGTTCACTACATAGAATGGAAATCAATAATAATAATAATAATAATAATAATTATTATTATTATTATTTATTTTTAGGGTCATGGTGAAGTCACATACCAAATTGGTGTATGAGACCCCTTGTTTGTGGGAGTAGGGACCCTTCCGCCTCATTATTTTACTGGTAAAGTTTACGAAGGTATACATACACTGTCTTACGCCCTCCGAATTTGAACTTATAACCTACATTACACATTGAAAATTTTAAGATGGAAAGAAATTTTCTTAAGCAATCTTGATAATATGAAATACTTAGAAAACACTTCCCTCAATGTCCTATCTTTTCCCTCAATGGTGTGTCCTAAGGAACCCAACTCATTCATGTAGCCAATGAAATCCCATGAAAAATCTCACCAAATAGAATGGACATCAATATCGATACATTGCACATTGAAAAATTTAAGATGGAAATAGAAACTAAAGACTATTTTGTCCATGAATCTTAATATTATTTTTTGAATTTACAATGTTTTGATGTAATTTATTATTATTATTATAAAAATAAATATTACTTTTTTTTTAGAAAATAATAGTTGTTTTTATTCTAATTCATTTTTAAAATAATAAAGTTATTTCTATAAAACTATAACTATTTTTAAACATTTATTTATATTTATGTAGATTTATTTTTCTTTCAAAAATCAATATAATTTTTTTATAATGAAAGGACATAAACACGGGTGGATCAAATCCTTGTTTTCCTCTAGGACTTGTTTGATATTATTATTAACATAGTTTAACATTATACGTGTAAAAAACTATAAATGTTCTTACAGTCTCTCGTAAATCCACAACTATGTTTTATATTAATGCCCAATTGATTATAGGGAGATGTCTTTCAAAGGAGGTAGGAAGGGCTGCATAAATAGAACATGGGCATATTTGTGGCAGTCGTGTTAGTTGTACCCTCAACAACGTGTGATTGTACACTACCAACGGTTTTGCCCAGGTGTAATAATCATTAGGATTTGTTCATGTCTTCTTGATTTGGTTGTTTTGTTTCCTATTTATAAGTTCAGCCTATTATCTAATACAATTGTGCTTTGCACATTCTGGTTTATGATCTATCTACTCTGCTTTCTTATATTGTCTACCTCGTTTCTTCTTTTTTCATAGTATCAGAGCACAGGAGGTAAGACTCTTCAGAGAGCTTGGAGAGTAGTCCGCTCAAAAGAGTGTTGGAGACATCACAATGTGTGGAGGCAGCCCTGTAGTAGGATATTCAAAGGATGAAGTGTTTAAGAATTTGTGAAATCCCTTCTCCATGAGGAAAATGAAGAAGTAGCACAAGAGAAACTATAAAATTTGTTAGATCAGTCGCAGGAACATATCTGGGCCATTAGATGAATCCCAAATAAATAGAAGAGTGCGCAGAGGAGCCAAACAAATATCACACATTAGATCTGGTCGCAAGCGATAGTAGTTGTTCGATCAAGGAAAGGCGTGCAAGGTTTAACAATTCGAGTCCTTTGTACTCCATGAAACATTATGTTCAAGGTGATTTTGGACAAGCTCATTTGGGTGGTGATGCACCATGAAAAATTGATGGAATGAGAAAGGTAAAAATAAAGCAAAGCAATGGAAACCAATGGTTGTTGAAAGAGGTAAGACATGTTCCATATCTAAGGAAAAATATTATTTTAACAGGGAAGTTGGTAAGTGAAGGTTGTATATCCATATTCATAGATAAGGTGTGGAAGGTCACCAAAGGATCATCGGGGATAGAAAAATGAGAGAAGGTAGGTACATTGTATTTATGTACTGGTAATACTGACTCTTCTATCTATTTAAGTTCTATAGGAGTGGATACAACACTATGGCATAGTATGCTTTGAAACATGAGTGAGAAGGGGATGCACATACTTCACAAAATAAATTTGTTTCCAGATATTAAACAAATTGATTTGGATTTCTGTGAGCATTGTGTTTACGGAAAATAAGAGAGTCATATTTCTCAAATTCGTAAAAGAAAAGAATAGTGAAAGGTTAGAGCTTGTGCATATATATGTATGGGGACTAGATTATGTATCATATATTGGTGGACCTCGTTATTATGTTACTTTTATTGATGATGCAATTAGAAAAACCTAGTTTTATTGTATTCGACAAAAATCTGATGTTTTTTATACTTTTAAGAAATGAAAATCTTTGGTTGAGAATGAGATAGGAAAAAGATTGAAGTGTCTTAGATCAGAAAATGGAGGTGAATATTGCAACAAGGAGTTTGATGATTACTGTTCATACCATGGGATTCGTAGAGAGAAGACAGTTCTAGGAACACCACAAGAAAATGGTGTGTCTGAAATGATTGACAGGACAATCATAGAGCGTGCAAGGAGTACGAGATTGCATGTTGGGTTTCCCTTACAGTTCTGTGCAGATGTTGTAGATACTACTGTTTACTTAATAAACAGAGGAACTTCAAGCTCTTTGAATGGTACAATTCCATAGGAGGCATGGACATGTAAAAAAGTAAACTATTCTTTTTTGAAGACATTCGGTTGTGAATCATTTGTCCATATTGATAAAGAAAATAGAAAAAAGATTGAGGAAAAATCCAAGAAGTGTACCTTTATTGGATACGGTGTTAATGATTTTGGTTATAGTTTATGGGATTATAGAAATAAAAAAATCATTAGGAGTAGAGATGTCAGATTCAATGAGAAGGTCATGTACAAAGATTAGTTACAAGGAAAGAAACAAGAAAAAGAAAAACCAGAATACACAATTATTTGTGAGATCACTAAAAAAGAAATTCCAAAGGAACGAGAAAATAAAAATGTACAACAACAAGAGAAACAGGTTCCTCAAACTCCTACAAGTGTTGTCAGAATGTCTTCCAGGTTAAGTAGACCCCCTCAACGATACACTCCTACATTGTATTATTTATTGTTGACTAATTCTCGTGAACCAAAATGATATGAAGAGGCAATGCAAGAAGACACCAAAAATAAGTGGGAGAAAGGCATGAAAGAGGAAATGGATTCCTTTGTAAATATCCATACTTGGGACTTGGTTAAGTTGTCTACATGAAAAAGAGAATTGTAGAATAAATGGGTTTACAAGTTGAAGAAAGAATATGGAGGAAAAAAGAGGTACAAATCTAGACCTTTTGTAAATGGGGTTGCACAAAAGAAAGGTATAGATTTTGATGAAATATTTTCTCCTATTGTTAAAATGACTTCAGTTAGGAATATTTTAAGTCTTGTGCAAATAGAAGATTTTCATCTTGAATAGTTAGATGTAAAAACATTTTTTGTCTATGGGGATTTGGAGGAAGAGATTTATATGCAACATCCACAGGGGTATGAGGTCAAAGGAAAGGCGAATTTGGTCTGCAGGTTGAAAAAGATCTTGTATCAGAGATGATTTTAAGGATGGAAATTTATTTTAAAATCTAGAAACCTTGGCGAATCTTTCTAATTCTTCATATTCCAACAATAAATGTTTGGCGACGTTTTTGTAAAAATACTCAAATTTCTAAGGATTTTACATAGTTTGTATAAAATTTTGGTGATTTTTAAGTTAAAATAATTTTATCCTATATAATTTGGGCAAATCATTTTTAGAATAACAAATCCTTTTTTGGGAAAAAACATGGAAAATTAGCCCATGAACGGAATTTAGCCCCTAAGATCATGCCTCGATTGTATGGCCTAAAGAAATCTCCAAGGAAGTGGTATTTGAAGTTTGACATGTTTATGACAGAACAAGGTTATAGTAGATGGCATCATGATCGTTGTGTTTATTTTAGAAAACAAGAAAATGGAAGCTATATTAGCTTTCTATTGTATGTAGATGACATGCTTTTTGCAGGTTCTAATATGCACGATATAAATGTGCTCAATAAGAAATTATCTAATTCATTTGCAATGAATTATTTGGGTGCTGCAAAAAAATCCTTGGTCTGAGAATAACAAGAGACAAGAAAAATCGCAAATTGACATTGTCTCAGTGTGAGTACATAGAGAAGGTGTTGGAAAGGTTTATGATGCAGAATGGAAAACCAGTTAGTACACTTTGGCCAAACATTTCAAATTAACTAATGAAATGTTTTTTAAGACACGGGAGGAGATATAATACATATATAGTGTCCCTTATTCATCAACAGTTCGCAGTTCGATGTACGCGATGGTTTTCACAAGACCAAATATTTCACATGCAGTGGGAGTTGTGAATAGGTATATGAACAATCCATGTAAAGAAAATTTGGAGGTAGTAAAGTGGATTCTAAGGTATTTGAGAGGTAATACTACTCATGCATTATGTTTTGAAGGTTCAAACACTATTCTAGAGGGACATGTTGATTCAAATATGGAAGGTGATAAAGATAGTAGGAGGAGCACCACAGGGTTTTTTTTTTACTGTAGGTGGAACAACAATAAGTTGGATTTAGAAATTGCAAAAGGTTGTTGTAGTTTCAAAAACAAAGGTAGAGTATGTTTCTTCTACAGAGGATAGTAAATAGATGATTTGGTTATAGAGGTTTATGGAGGAATTGGGAAAGAAGAAAGAGAATAACAGGTTGTACTGTGACAGTGAGAGTGCCACTGATCTTTCAAATAACTCATCCTTTCATTCGAATAATAAGAATATACAACTCAGGTACCATTTCATATGATCCATTTTGGAAGATGAACATTTGAAGTTGGAAAAGATACACACTAGCTAGAATCCTCCATACATGTTAACTAAGGGAGTAACCAGGGAGAAACAAAGTTTCTTCTAATTTTCAGTTGGTCTTCAAGCATGAAGTTGAAGATGAGAAATTTTCTAGGTCTAATAAGGTTCATAGTCCAGTAGATACAACAAAGGTGAAGTTGTTCAGATCAGTCTCCAAGTAAGAGATTGTTGGTTGTGCAACTAGATTATCTTTCTGATACAAAGGTCTTTGTTTTCAACCATGTTTACACCCCATGAAGGCTTTACACCCCGAAAGAATGTACACTCTTCCACCTAGGGGAGTGTAGATAGGGTTTACCCCCTTTACGTGCCCCCGAAGGAAAAATTTCCTTGTAAATGTATATTGTAATTTCATAGTAAATCTGGACCATTCATTATAAGGTTGCATGTGTGACGATGGAAGTTCTGTTAGGGTTTTTTTCCCTAGAAGGAAACCCTATTTTACGAGGGAAATTTATTGCGACTATGTATCATTGTGAATATTGTATTCTGAGTGAGGAGACTGCTTAAGAAAGAAGGGGAAGTTACAATGCATTTGTTGTAAGTTGTATCCCTTCATTTGTTGGATAACAATAAAGGAAGGAATTAGAAATTTCTTTGGTGGTCGTATCCCAAACTGGGTGAACCACGTATATCTGTGTCTCTATTGTATTGTATATCTTTTGTGTTTTATTTCTGCATTTTATTTTATTTTATTGCTCCACGATACTGTTTTTATAATAGTTTGTCCCCTTTAAAGAATCATAGAAATTGTTTTGGGGTAGATAAATTGCAAGGAGAATTTAGAGGATTGATCCTCCTACATTTTATGGGGAGCATAAGAAAGCTAAATGTGTAGAGGCTTGGTTGTTGGGAATAAGGAAATAATTTCAACTGTATAATTATTCCTCATAGGCAGAATCTAGAATTCTAATTTAGTAGCTAAATGGAAAAGTATGAATGTGGTGGAACCAAATCACACAATTATAACACATTGATTAGAATATGATCACTTGAAGGAAGTTCCAAAAGTATTTTCAAAATAAATGCTTGGCCACATGTTATTATGATAGGAATATGAAGGATTTCTTTGAACTCAAGTGTCATATCATGACCATGATGAGTATGATAGGAGGTTCTTAGAGTTTTTGAGGTGTGTTCACTTCATCAAGGATGAGAAGGTAAATATTCAAATATTTCTATAATGTTTCCCAAAATTTCCATAATAATATTTTATTATTATTAGGCTATTGTAGTTGATCATTTGTCATTCTCAACTCTGTCACTGTTCATCACTATACTTGTAATCATACACATACTAATACTTTGTTACGGTTGCAAGTGTATTCATAAGTATTTAATTATGGTTACCTTAGCCCTATTCATAGCACAGGTGAGATTTTAGTCCTAGCAACTAACCATCACTTGTTTGGGACTGAAGACTACTAGAAATATTTCACATACATATATAATATGTTTGCTTCTATAATATGCTTACACTTTGATAGATCTCTTTTATTTATATAGCATGACTAA
Organism: Picea mariana; assembly: GCA_032191745.1. Lineage (NCBI taxonomy): Eukaryota > Viridiplantae > Streptophyta > Pinopsida > Pinales > Pinaceae > Picea > Picea mariana. The sequence continues at coordinate 126,114 of JASDQU010011167.1, read as the reverse complement.
AATTGTATATGTCTTCTAGACTATCTATAACATATGTATAGAATACTCATCAAGGAAAGATAGGGTGTTTATTAGGTTTTGTATTCCATTTCGAGAGTGTCCTGTAACATAACATAACTCATTCAATAGAGAGAAAAATCATAATGATTAAAGTTAAAGAAGGCCACTCTAGTTTCGTATGTGAGAGGTGTCCCTGTTCACACATAGTTATTACTACCCCGACCATGGTGCGGATGGAGTTTGAAGTTAGGTATTTAGGGTTCACTATTGTCATACACTAGTCATCCCTAACTACATAACGACTATGGGGTAACTAGGTTTGGGTGAGACTTCTCATTCCGGTGTAAAAGAACCAGATATGAAACTGATATTCTGAGAACCAAACCATACTTTAACTGGACTGTCATTCCCTCTCATAAATATTGATAAGGACCACAGGGGTAACTGTCACGCCTTAAATTAGGTCTCATCTACAACATTAAATTATTTATGTGGTGTATTCCCTTGGCCTCTTGATCGACTTGAGTGTCCACTGAATCCCTGCCACCTTGCCCTAGTCACATGGCCCTAGTAATTTGCACCATTCCCACCATTAATCAGGGTAGGTCCTCCAGAGGCTATTGTTCTAAACGTTCTTGTGTTGTGCGGATCGAAGGAAAAATGCCATTACAAGGAACCCTCCTAACAAATTTGGCATAAAACTATGGCAACGATGTACTTATTACTCTATATGGGAGAAAGGTCGTCTATCCACCTCACCCTTACACTTGATAAGTTATCTAAACCCCATTATCAAATTCTGCGAGGTATGGAAACATCAAACGCGTTGTGGTTGTTTTCTGTGATTGCTCGATAATTTTTTTTAGTTGAGTTTTTCATCTTCGATATTCTGTGAAGTTTGAAATACGATTATCCAAACTCGGGATAAGTATATCATGATTTTTCTATGTTTGGCTTAGGGTGTGATTCTCTGCAAGGATAACCCCTTATTTCTCTTCGAATCCCTCTGACTTGATCACCCAGTCATCAGGGTTGGCTTACTATCTTGATTTGGGGTGAGCAGTACAGAGCAAATAAGTCCCTTTTTTTTCTCGATCATGTTCCTTTTTATTGATAAAAAATAACACAGTTTGGTAAGGTTTTATGTCAGGGTTTTGTCTTCGTTCTTCAGAAAATTATTAAAATATTACTGTCATCCTATCTTAATGTCAGAAATAAAAGTTCATGTGACTGTAGGATGTATTCTTGGTCTGTACCTACGCGTTCCTTACCCCATGTTGAACATTTCATTTACTCGACTGCGTTTTCTTTGAAAGTCATCACTCTGTGGATCCTATCGCGACCCACCAGTTGATTTCTATGCCTATTCTATTCTTTAACTAAACAACATATTGTTCTTGGCGCATATAAAAAAATACATCTATATAAGATGGAATCTATATGCGGAATGAACTTGATAAAAAAAGGCGTGGTCACCTGTATACAATGTATTCAAGTCTGTAATTAAACTTGGGGAATATGTTTCTCTTCCAAAATGCTATTGTTATATGTAGGTGTGCTCTCCAATATAAAATGTGTAGTTATGTGTTTAAAAATCAAATAATGCATTTCCTCCATCAAATGATATTTGATCAGTATTATACTTTACTTATGTTATTTTATCTATGTGTTTTATGCGACCTTTCGGAGGTCGGTTATGTAGTTCTCTGAATCAGTTGTTGATTTAATTTCTTGAAAGTTAATTGAGACAATTTTGATACCACAAMTAAAGATGGGTCCCTGTTGTTTCTGAGGGTACCCATCAGGAGTAACTTGACCCACATCCCCCTTCGGCTTAAGGACAAAACTCGACAGTGCTATGAAAGGAAGGACAACCTCAGTCCCGCAAGCTAAGTAAAAGCTCGTGAATAGATCCCTGGTAGAATTTTATTTTTCTAAAGTMATTCTAACAATGATCCTCTTGATTAAAATAATATTGTTATTAATCTTAAGTTCACGTTTTCTTGCAGGGGTCTTCTTCCCTCAAAGTTTTCCTGTATTCAGGATGAATSTGAACACCAGAAAAAGTATTTGGATTCTAATATAGAGCTTGAGAGTGCTTGCAGATGAAAGGAAGTAAAATGATGTTTATCCTAGGTTATTATTTTCATGGAAAATGTATACACCAGACTCTTATAGTCGGTCAAACATTTTATCTCTGTAATTGTCTTTTAGAGAATAATAGAAAATGAAACTCCAAAGTTCAAAATAGGATTCTAAATATTTTAATACTTGCAAGTTGTAGCATCTATAGAGTGTGAATGTATATTGTTTACTACTATTTTGATTATGGAATTTAGAATATATTTCTTGTATATTTATTTTTAATGAATTTCTCCTCTATGTATCGTGCCTAATAGCAATCTCTTTGTTTTTTATGAGGTACCTGAACTGCTATAATTCAAATCTTTCCTCATGATTCCCAATATGGATGGACGGGTGTTATGAGTCATAGATTTTTAAACTAATTATTAAAGACTATGTATAGTCACTCTATATATATCAACAGGTCTCTCTCTCTCTCTCTCTCTCTCTCTCTCTCTATATATATATATATATATA
>JASDQU010011167.1:80407-97754 GCA_032191745.1 Picea mariana | reverse complement strand
CACATCAATGTGACGTGCCCTTCAGGACACACCACGTGCTCCAAGGGTGTCACTCGCCTCGTTTGTTTCCTTTGCACGACGTGCCCTTCAGGATGCACCACGTGCTCCAAGGGTGCCACTCGCTTCTTGTGTTTCTTTTGTGCAACGTGCCCTTCAGGATGCACTTCGTGCTCCAAGGGTGCCACTTGCCAACTGGACTGATTGGTAGACATCTATAACCCCTAGAGTCAACACTCCGCCAGGTGAACTTGTGGGAGACTAAGGGCTCTAAGGAATAATGCCCCCGCCTTATTGCGTGCCCCTTAGAATCATCATGAGTGACTGTCGCAGTCTGCCCTCACGGCATCGTGGATCCTCTCGAACTAGGTAATCGTTAACCTACAATTCGAGCCACGACGGGAGTGCTAGTAGGCAATGGCAGGGCTGGTGTCCACCCCTGTTCCTCAACCTCTCTAGAAATCGTGTGTGGCCCCTTTACTCCATATGTGAGTCTGGTTGACAAGATATCATCAGCCTGCATCATCAACCATCATGTCAGAAATGTCAACATCATATCATCAAATCAAATGAAATATCATAGTAAATAAATCAACCCAATAGCACACTCCCTGACTCAATCCGGAGTCCAAGGGGTTCCACCGATGCCTCTGCATCATCAAGGTCCAAAACCCTCCACACTCAATAAAACTGAGTCAACAATACCTGTCTACATCAAATAGTAAAACATCATGTTGTATATCATAATGCATCATAATCAAGTATAAATGGTTTAACATCAGAAAAGTCCAGATCACTTGCGAGCAAGTGTCCTCAAATAATAAGTTTTCTCAGTGCGCCAGAGCGGGATGTTACACCTGGTGATAACCAAATCGTAAATCCAATTTTGAGAAAATATTTTCCATGCCTACTTGATCGAACATATCATTTATCCTAGGTAAGCGATACTTGTTCTTAATAGTCATTTTATTTAATTGTCTATAATCGATACATAATCTCAGAGTTTTGTATTTCTTTTTCGCAAAGAGGATAGGTTCTCCTCACAGTGAAACACTCAGTCTGATATATTTTTTTTCCAATAATTATTGTAGTTGAATTTTTAGTTCTGTTAATTCCGGAAAACTAATTCGGTAAGGTGCTTTAAAGATAGGGTCTGAACCAGGTAGTAGGTTGATATAAAATTATATCTCCCTCCTTCTAGGTAATTCAGGTATCTCATCAAAAAACACATATCTGAAATCATGTAAAACAGAAAAATCCTCCAAGTTGGGTTTATTTTCTTTTTCTAACAGGTTTGTTACTTGGATGGCATAAACTTGACAACCCTTTCTCATGCATTTCTTGAATTGCATTGCTGAAATCTGTCTAACTAACACTAGTTTTTGTATACCTTGAATTGTCCTAGTAGTGCCATTTTTTTCATTATACTTTCAAGTGACTTTTCATAACAATATAACGTTGCTTTATGCCTTTCTAACCAATCCATTCTGATAATTACATCATAAGACCCTAATGGTAGAATGTTTATATATGTCTTTATGTTTTGACCACCTAAACTGAACTCATAATAAAAAATAAAGTCAATAACTTTTCTTTTTGTTCCTGTTGCTTATTGTACCAGCCAAGATTTTGCATGTCTTGTTTTCTTAAGCTTATTTGACTCTACTATACCAGGAGTGACATAGCTTAATGTAGTTCTAGGATCAATTAAAATAGAAATATGAGTGTTATTGATTTTACCTTCAATTTCCACCACAGAGTACTGGTAGTCAGCTTTCCGTGCATCGATGACCACATTGATCCGATGTAAGCTTCTACCTACATCCACCACTATAGAGGCTTCCTGTAAATTGTGAACAATAGTTCTGGTTGCTGAAGTCAAACGTGGGTAGTTCCTCCTTAGGTGAGTTTCTCCACATTCCTAGCATTTTAACGGTTCACAGGGGTTGTCCCGAAACTTCTTTGTTCTCATATTTACTAGTTTGCCACCTCCTTGGATGTTCTGATTGTTGGAGTGAAAATATATCCTTGGAAAAAATTTTGTTGCGTTCTGATAAGGAGCTAGCTGATATCCCTTCCTTCGTTGGTTCATTCGATATTGTTTCTTGTCTTTCCAAGCCTTTGGAAATTCCAACCATTGTTTATATTGGTCATAACACATTTAGGCTTTCCTAAATACTTCACTCAAGGACTTGGGATTATCAAATTTGATTATGTCCTTGTAGGACTCTGGTAAATATCTTAGGATTTGCTAGATTTTCATTTTATCCTCCCGGATATAAGTTACAAACCTTAGTAATTCCAGGAATTTGTTTATCAGATCTTCTATAACCATTTGATCGAGTCACAACTCATAAAATTATTTGGTTTTTCTTTCATACTAACTTTCAGATAGGTACTTTTTCTTAAAGTATTTCTTAAAGTCCGACCATTCCATCTATTTTCATTTTAGACCCTTGGCCAACTTTAGGTCTTACAACCAAATTTTGTCTTTCCCTTTCAGATTATAGATGGCCATTCTGACCTTCATATTGCTGGAATAGTTGTATATCTGGAAATACTTCTTGATGTCTAATAACCATGCACAAGCTTCCTCCCCTGTTCTAGAATACCCATCAAAGGAAGATGGTTTGATTTTCTTAAAATCTCCCTTAAGGTGATCTACCTGTTTCTCTTTCTTCCTGCTTTTGTTTTATCTTCAGCTGAAGGAGTACCTTAAGATGAGATGTCCCCTTTTTCTACTTCAGGACCAAAATTCTTGGAGTCCCTTTTACTGACTTCTTCTTCCTGGTTATCGTCTTTTGGGATTTTCTTTGTCACTATACTTTGCAGCATGGCTTCATTTATTTCCTATTGTTCATGTTGTGCTTTTTTCAGTTTCTCATTGTCTCCTTTGCAGATTTGTAGCTAAAAAATGAGATTTCTCATGGTTTCCAAAACTTCTGTAGGTGAGCTACCATAACTATTATGTCTCTGATCTCCGGGAGGTCTTTATTCAATATTCCCCTTGTGTCTGATTTCTTCTTCATCCTGGGCTGCCATGATTAACATAGAACATAAAAAGAGTTTTATGTTTGTAATAGTAATGGTTTTCTAGTTTTACATAGACAAAAATATGTGCTAAGTAAATATTTGGCCCATTTCAAGGTCCAAGTGCTATAACCTTTTCTCTGATACCATATGTAATGTTTCCCAAAATTTCCAAAATAAAAAGAAAAATTATTAGGATTTTGTGGTTGATCATTCGTCATTCTCAACTCTATGACTGTTCATCACTATACTTGTAATCATACACATACTAATACTTTGTTACAATTGCAAGTGCATTCATAAGTATTTAATTATGGTTACGTCAGCCCTATTCATAACACAAGTGAGATTTAGTCCTAGTAACTAACCATCAGTTGTTTGGGACTTAAGACTACTAGAACTATTTCATATACATATATAATATGCCTACTTCTATAATATGCTTACACTTTGATAGATCTCTTTTATTTATATAGCATGACTAAAATTGTATATCTCTTATAGACTATCTATAGCATATGTATAGAATACTCATGAAGGAAAGTTAGGGTGTTTCTTAGGTTTTGTATTTCATTTCGAGAGGGTCGTGTAACATAACATAACTCATTCAATAGAGAGACAAATCATAACGGTTAAATTTAAAGCAGGCCACTCCACTTTCATATGTGAGAGGTGTCCCTGTTCACACGTAGATATTACTACCCCAACCATGGTGCAAATGGATTTTGAATTTAGGTAGTTAGATTTCACAACTGGGATACGCTACTCATCCCTAATTGGATAATGACTATCGGGTAACTAGGTTTGGGTGATACTTCTCGTTCCGATGTACAAGAGCCAGATATGAAATCAATATTCCAAGAACCAAACCATACTCTAACTGGACTGCCATTCCCTCTCATAAATATTGACAAGGGCCACAGGGGTAACTGTCATGGCTTAAATTAGGTCCTTTATGCGACGTTAAATTCTTGTTGTGGCATATTCCCTTGGCCTCTCGATAAACTTGCGTGTCCACTAAATCCCTGCCACCTTTCCCTAGTCACATGGCCCTGGTAATTTGCATCGTTCCCACCATTAATCAAGGTAGGTCCTTTCGAGGCTATTGTTCTAAATGTTCTTGTGATGTGCGGCTTGGAGGAAGAACGTCATTACAAGGAACCCTGCTAACAACTTTGGGATAAAACTCTTGAGATGATATGGTTCTTGCTTTGCATGGGAGAAAGGTCATCTATCCACCTTACCCTTACACTTGGTAAGTTATCTAAACCCCATTATCAAAGTCTGTGAGGTATGGAAACATCAAACGTGTTGTGGTTGTTTTTTCTGATTGCTGGATAATTTTATTTAGTTGATTTTTTCGTCTTCGATATTTTGTGAAGTTCGAAATATGGTTATCCAGACTTGGGATAAGTATATCATGATTTTGGTCTGTTTATCTTAGGGTGTGATTCTCTGCGAGGATAACCCCTTATTGCTCTTAGAATCCCTCTGACAAGAGTGCCCAATCATCAGGGTTGGCTTACTCTCTTGATATAGGGTGAGCATTACAGAGTGAATAAGTGCCTTTTTGTTCTCAAACATGTTCCTTTTTATTGAGGAGAAATAACACAGTTTGGTATGGTTTTATGTCAGGGTTTTGTCTTCATTCTTCAAAACAGTCATCCTATCCTAATGTCACAAATAGGATTTCTTGTGACTGTAGGATGTCTTCTTGGTCTGTACCTCCGAGTTCCTTACCCCATGTTGAACATTTCATTTACCGGACTATGTTTTCTTCGAAATACATTACTCTGTGGATCCTATCGTGACCCACCAGTTCATTTCTATGCCTGTTCTATTCTTTAAATAAACAACATATTGTTCTTGGCGCATATAAAAAAATACATCTATATAATATGAAATATGTACGCGGAATGAACTTGATCAAAAAAACATGGTCACCTGTATACAATGTATTCAAGTCTGTAATTAAACTTGGGGCATAGGTTTCTCTGCCAAAATGATATTGTTATCTGTAGGTGTGCTCTCCAATACAAAATGTGTAGTTTTGTGTTTAAAAATGGAATAATGCATTTCCTCCATCAAATGATATTCGATCAATATTATACTTTAGTTATGTTATTTCCTCTTCATGTTTTATGCGACCTTTCGGAGGTCGTTTATGTAGTTCTCTGAATCGATTGTTGATTTAATTTCTCGAAAGTTAATTGAGACAATTTCGGTTACCACAACTAAAGATGGGGCCTTGTTGTATCTGAGGGTAACCATCAGGAGTAACTTGACCCACTTCCCCCTTCGGCTTAAGGATGGAGCGTTACAGTGCTATGAAAGGAAGGAAAACCTCAGTACCACAAGCTAAGTAAAAACTCCTGAATAGATCTCTGGTAGAATTTTATTTTTCTGAAGTCATTCCCACATTGATCCTCTTGATTAAAATAATATTGTTATTAATCTTAAGTTCACATTTTGTTGCAGGGGTCTTCTTCCCTCAAAGTTTTCCCATATTCAGGATGACTCTGAACACCATAAAAGGTATTCAATTTCTAATACAAAGCTTGATATTGCTCACAGATGCAAGGAGGTAAAACGATGCTTATCCTAGGTTATTATTTTCATGGAAAAAGTATACACCAGACTCTTATAGTCAGTCGAACATTTTATCGTTGTAATTATATTTTAGAGATTAATAGAAAAGGAAACTCTAGATTTCCAAATAGGATTCGAGTGAAATCACAAAGGTGGGTAACACTTTCGTGACAATAGGATCTCCAAAATTTTGAAAAACGTGTTTTCAGCTGAAATAATATTATTTTTCAGTCGAAAGATATTTACTTCGGCCGAACTAGTGTTCGGCCGAAAAGTGGAATGTCAAATCAAACGATACAGTGACGACACCCTCGATTTTCATGTAAAAATTTATTCGGACAAATTTTTTCCATCCGACAAAATGTTTTCGGCCGAAAGATATTCTGGCCTAAACATTGTTTCAGCCAAACAATATTTCGATCGAAAGATAGTTTCGCTGAAATATATTTCAGCTGAAATAAGGTTTATATATCAACCACTCATCGATTTTGGAATGTTTTCTAACCTTTTTTGCATCTCTGTGCAACTGTGAGTCTAAGTGTTTGGTCGTTGTGAGTCTGAGTACTTGGCCGTTTGTGAGGTCTGTTGGCGAGCAGTCAGCGAGAGGTCTATTGGTGAGTGGTTTGTTGTTGAGAGGTCTGTCGGTGAGAGGTATTCTAGTGAGTGGTTGTAGGTGTGGTGCAACGGTCATGTTGGCGAGCGCTCGACGAGTTTCAGGTATTTTTCCAAGCTTTAGTTTTAGTTTTTAATTTTAAATTTTAATTTGTATTTTAGTTATAGTTATAGTTATAGTTTTTAATTTTAAGTTTAGTTATAGTTTTAGTTGTATTTTAATTTTAGTTTTAGTTTAGTTTTAGGTTTAGTTTTTATTTTTTCAAAAAATTAATTTATTTTCTTAAATTAAAATTTAGTTAATTAGGTGGCCGAATAGGGCAATGTCGTGGGCACCCCAACATCTTGGCCACATGGCCCTTGTGGCCAAGCCCTGTAGCCAAGCCGTTTTCTTGCCCATGACATTTCTATGTTAAACTTAGGCCCATAACATTAGTAGTAAAAATTTATAATATGTTTTTATGAATTTACTAATATTACTAATATTTTTAGAAGTAATATTTTTTTATAATATTACTAATATTTATAAAAATTGATGGGAAATATGTGGTTAATGTAACAAAGCAAGAAGAAGTTTAGTTTAACTTGATTTTAATTTTTAATTTTAAGTTTAGTTTTAGTTTTAGTTGTATTTTAATTTTAATTTTAGTTTTAGTTTTCATTTTAATTTTTTCATAAATTTAATTTGTTATATATTAAATAGCATATGCAATGCATATGTTATATATTATATAACATATGTAGTGTGTGTTATACAATATAACACACATGGATTTTTATTGTCATTTTTCAAAAAAAAATAATTAAAAGCCACATGGTGTAAAAGCAACCAGATTTCATAACTCATAATTAAAAGCCTGTGTACAACATCTAAACCATAGACATTGGTATGTGTATCAAATAATTTGAATTCCATACTACCCCACAATAGATGTGGCCTCTAACCGACTGACCAAGTAGTCAAAATGGTGTAGCTTCATGCTTTCTGATTATAGAAGTGGGGATTTAAGGTTTTCAAATCTAAATTTGTCATTTAGTTATAAGTGAAATTATAATTTTTCATTATTTAAATTATAAAGATTTATAATTTATCAAAACTATGTTATCACAACACTTTACATGACTGCAATTTCAATACCTTACATCTGTGAATTTCTAAAAAATACTGATCAGAAAAAGCAACCAGAAAACGTTCAATAATTTTTTCAAATAAAATTTTGTAATTTAATTATGAGTAAAATTACAATTTACCATTATTTAAATTGTAGTTTTAAAAGTAAAAATAAACTTATAATCCATCAAAACTATGCAATCTCTAACACCTTACATATGCCATTCCATCTGCCAATTTCTAAACAAAACAAATCAGAGAAAGCAACCAGAAACCGTTAAAAAATAATAATATGTAGAGTAAGCGTCTTGATAACACATTTTACTAACACCTTAGGAATGGTATAGAACCGCTAAATGATGGAATTGTACAGAGCATGGAGCCCCTCAATTGTAATCTTCAAACTTCTACCTCCCTCTCTAAATCTCTAGCAATTCATATTCTTATGGCCCATCTCTAAGAGATAGGTTCAATTGTTCCTCTTATTTACATGCCACTTGAACAATCAATTCAACTTCTACATGTCACTTGATGTCGATTTCCTAATGACAATTAATTGGTTCAATAGTTATTGTCGATGCACCATACACATGTTTCTTTTGATCTTGTAATCCCTTGTGAATTTTGTCAATTCATTGAGGTTAATATATGCACCCTCAAAGAAACCATTAGGATTGATTTATTCCATGGTAACGTTGACTGCTATTCTACCAAGAACTCGATCAACTTATTCTTGAATCATTCAACTACTCATAGACCATACTACACGAAGAATTGACCAATTGACCAATAAACATTCTTAGAACCTTTTAGGTTTTTGTTGACATGTTTTAGAAACATGCATCCATTATTTCCATTAATTGTCCATTAATGTGATCTTCAATTCAATTATGCATAGTTCAGTAAATCTATAACTTCCATATTAGGTCAGTTCTCTCTTAGTGGAACTTCCCAAAAAAACTTAGTACTTAGTCGCACTCTGACCAAATTGACTATTTTACTTTTTACACGATTCCGTATGATTCCTAGGAAATGTTTAATTTGTGTACCTCAAATTATTTTAATATCATGATTGATCTCCACATATTTATGTTTCCATCATTCACTTGTGGAGAAAATATACTTGTATATCAAAATTTACAAAGATATATTTCAATAAAGATTAGTAATTGATAATGAAAATTGTTTTACAAAATAAATCACTTCTCAAAATACAAGTCAAAGAGTGAGTCAAGTAATAAGTTCTGACTTTTAATTGGATATGTTAATTGGTTCTAGCTCAAGTGTCAGAGAGGACAATTTCGTATCTACCCCACCTAGGACCAATATGCACTTTTGACATGTTTTCTTTTCATGAGAAGACTATTGAATAGGACTCTTCATGAGTTATTTTTTTATTGGGGATGGAAAGGTAACAACAATCTCATTCTAGCACATATCTCTGTGTGTAACCTTTAGCCAAAATTTTGGTTGGTAACCTACCAAAAGTACTCAATTGTTAACCTAGTGGAAATCTGTTGGTAACAAAGAGAGAATCTCTCTCTCTCTCTCTCTCTCTCTCTCTCTCTCTCTATACCCCCAACTCCATCCACTTTCCACTCTTTCTCTCTAGAGAAAAACCATTATAGTTTGGTCCTTGTTCTACTATTTTTCTTTCGTTGTGAAGTAATTATTTTGTTAGTTAATGTTTAAAATCCATATAGTTTATAAGTTTCACCTTTCCATATAAATTTCAAGAATCTATTTTGAATATTTTTGACACAAGCACATAGCTACATTAACCATTCAACACATAATAACATATCCAATCCATTGACTAGTAAGGCATAAAGTTCCATTTGAATCTCTATTTTTACTAGTTTTGTAGATACCTTATGACACTTTCATATATCCCTTTGATTTATTCATCATTTGAGATCTTTGGTAGTATATATAAATATATTTACTTTTTTTTTAGGGATGTTGATATTTACAAAATTTTGTGTGTTGGTGTAATTTACTAGTATTGTGGCATTGTTGCTCTTTAAATGAAAAGGAAAAGAGTGAAAGCAATCTTGAAAAAAGGTAGAATTCATTATGTTATCAAATATAAACAACCATGATTAAGATGCAATTAAATTGCAAGGAGTGAATGTGACATCCCCAAAAATAAAATATTTTTTTTATTATTTTAAAATCTGCTGTAAATTTCTTTCCGTTTTTGGCAAATTTGAATTTGGAATTTTTTTGCCATTTATGGAAATTCTGAATTTTGAATTTAATAATTGTAATTAATTATTCTGATTGTTGGGCAGAGATCTCATCTAAATCAACTATCTATTTGACTATGAAACTTGTATAATAACAAAATATTTATATTAAATGTAGGAGGACAAATGGAACAACCATGTTAAAATCAGCTGACCATGACTCCATGAGTGGGGAACATGTTGGAACTACCTCTGGGTTGATTATTACAAGTGGAAAATCAGATATTTGGCCACTAGAAGCCCATGAAAATCAGGGATTAAGAAAGCTGCGAAAATCCCCAAAGGAGGGAAAAAGACTTGGGCAAAAAATGATAAATAACATATGCGAGGAGGCAGGACGCTGCCAAGTATGTTGGGAAAGGATTGCGAGTTCTCTTGATGTTATGAGAACTGCTGAGAAAATGTGAGGCAAGGGGATAACTACTGAAAAATTTGGAATATTTTTTATGAGKCTCCAAGTTCGTCCTCATGGATTCATGATCAGGCTAGGGGGTGAATCAGGCAAGTACTTTTGGCTGCTCTATTCTACGGTTGGGAGGAACGTGGTTGTTCCCTTTGTCGTCCTGCAGMTTTGATTCAGATATGTTGATTTAMCCCTCTCTATTATGAATGGATATGTTTCATCCGATGTCATGTATCTATTAAATCTGAAACTGGAATAATTTCTATTCTCTGATTTGAATGATTTGATATTTGATRCATTGTATTTGATTAAAACGAAACGATAACGTTTCCCATTTTTCTGTTTGTTGTGAGGAATATATGTGAAGGAAATCATTATTTATATAGCTGTAATACATCCGTAGGAATGTTCACATCTATCTGATGAGGTATATTTATTTTTTGCGGAAGATGGAGWMCTTTCGTAGTTATAATCTGTCTGTCGTCGCGAAGTTCGTAATAAACATCCAAACTCTAGAAAATTGTTCCTCCTGTGAGTAAAATGATATATGGATGCACCTGTAATATTATTTCTATGAGTAAGTAAGGAAAGGAGGAGATTAACATCAATGGGGAAGATCCTCTCTATAGTTAAAACCCGAGGAAACCAAACTCAGATCCCTCGGAACATCATTTATAATGACCAAACTCTGACAGAATGATATTCTTATTCATGTATTTACATAGATGCACAGATCTAATACTGTTGATGTTTAATGCATTTATTAAAAGAGGCTCTAAGTGAATATAATAGGAGTTACCTTTTACAGAAAAATGTTACCCTAATGTACCCCTTTTATAGATTTTATGTGTATAATACTCATAAGACTAGACTTTCAAAATTCTGATAGATAAATGGATATTGAATCCTTCTACACCTACTGTCTCACAGAATGAAAGTAAGAACACCAGTAAAGGATAAAGATCAGGGAGTGATGATTATAGTGTGAAATTGATAGTAGAAGTAGAGTATTATTTTCCTTTGCATATAATTTCCTTAATTTTTCAACAGAAAAACTTAGTCCAACTTTCTTTTCGCTTTTCGGAGGTTTGTGCATATTGATGTATGGACTTTGAACTCGCGAAGTTCTGAACCCCGAAACCCTGAAGCTTCCACTTTTTGCATTTTGGAATTTTGTTACATAAGAGGGTTGGTGCACATGAACTCACGAAGTTTCGAACCCTGAAACCCCGAATCGCTAGTCCACCCTTCTCTCTTTTCGCGTTTCRGAGGTGTGTTACATGAGATGTTGGGGCACTTGAACTCGTGAAATCCCGAACTCTGAAATCCCGAAATGGGGGTCACTTTTTGCAATKTGGAAGTTGCCGTGTGTTGATATTTGGCTTTGTACTCGTGAAATCCTSAACTCCAAAATCCCGAAATGCGGGTCACTTTTTGCAATTTCGGAAGTTTTCGTGTGTTGATGTTTGGCTTGTACTCACGAAATTTCGAACACCGAAATCCTGAAATGTTGATCACTTTTCACAATTTCGAAAGTTGTCATGTGTTGATGTTTGACTTCGTACTCATGAAATCTCGAACATCAAAATCCTGAAATGCTGATCACTTTTCGCAATTTTGGAAGTTGTCGTGTGTTGATGTTTTTCCTTATACTCACGAAATCCYGAACGTCGAAATCCCGAAATGCTTATCACTTTTMGCAATTTTGGAAGCTGCCGCATGTTGATGTTTTGGCTTGTACTCACGAAATCTCGAAGTGCTGGTCACTTTTCACAATTTCGGGAGTTGTTGTGTCATGATGTTGGTTTCTGTACTCGCAAAACCCCAAACTCTGAAATCCCRAAGTACTAGTCACTTTTTGCAATTTTGGGATTTGTTGTGTGATGATGTTGGCTTCTGTACTTGTGAAATCKCGAACCTCGAAACTCCGATGTATGGGTTCCAGCTTTCTTTTTCGTGATTCATAAATTTTTGCATTTTGACATTTTGGCTTTTGATGTCGTGGGATTCCAAACCCCAAAATCCCGAAGTAATGAGGCGACAGTCTTCCAGTCTTTTTTTTTTCTTCACGTTTTTGGCAAACAGCGTGACCCCTTTGTTTTGTTTGTTCAGCATTGGAAAATCACCAAAACCCATTTGAACTCTGTCTTTCACAAAACTGTAGGAACAGGGTAGGAGTTATTGATTATATGAACAACTCTAATATGGTAAGGAATGGACTCGTAGAATTGATGGAGAATCTTCATCCGAGATTTAGACAGGATAGAGATAATAGATAATCATTATATGTCACTGTGTACAGGGCATGACAAGTACAAAATTTGTTGCACAGGAAGGTTTTAAACTAGTTACACATATTTTTAGCTTGATTTTTTTTTGAGTGATGCTTTCCATGAAGACATTCACCTTTAAGTATTTCAAATGTTTCATAATTAGTTTATGGACAGAAATAAATCTTACCTTCTCCTAAATTCTGAGCTTAAATGAAATGGAATTACGTCATAGAAAAAAAAAATTATGGTGATTTTTGAGGTTCATTACAGTGAATATGGCATTGTACTTAACAAATAATAATCTAGTGTCATATTGTATGATTCTAGTTCAAGAACAATAATCTATATATATGGAACAATTATTTCTTGAGTGCATCATATTTTTTAACACAATTTCGTAGTGTACAAGAGTCTTAAAAAAATATTATTAAAAATAAGTAATCACAAGTGACAAAATCCTTAAAAACTAGGTTCAAAGTGTTTGCTAGCAAACATTTACACTAAGGATCAACACTAATATTCAAGATATTTTCCATGAATAGAAAATCTATATTACTTTGTTAATGTTGGTATTTCTATAATGAATCAATCTCTTCATAGATTGATTTCATTTTAGGTAATCTTTAATGGTCATTAACCAAACTATCATGATTTCTTATGTTAGTGAGTCGCGCCAAGCTATGATATATGCCAAAAATTTCATTCAAAAACTCAATGATTAACATGATTATGTAATTCACACAAAGTTTTTCATTTTTCTATGTTCTTCATTTCATAACAAGAGAAAGAAATATCCATTGCCAAGAGTCATTTATATTTTGACTAGGTTGACAAAACACATCTTAAAACCATCTGGTGAGACCTAATGGGTAAGTAAATCTCCCCCTATGCTTCACATGTTCTACATATTGTCATGAGTCTTGGTCACATCTCTGTGTAAGACATGAGTGGCCTACTTGTGTAGTAAAGTGCTAAAAAAGGAACCAGTCTCCCACTTTGGTGGTCCTTTTCAATGTCTTCCAGTTTGGTGGTCTTTTCCAATTGTAGAGGCCCTTTGACTAAAGGAATAGTTATAATGAATACTTCATTTTGGATGATAAAGTCTAATTTATAGAAATAAAAGAGTCTTATATGGAAACTAATTATTATACTCATTTATTAGTTCACACATATTGGCCAAAGTTATTGAATGCTTATCTTATTGATTATATTTATATTCATATAATATAACTTCGAATTGACAACTTATTGGATTTGTGTTGGATATGTAGGCATAGATAGCACATAAATAACTCACACATAGACGATAATAAAAAGTGATGTTCCTTATATGCATATTTTAAAAACGTTCATGTAACTAATCATGCATACAAATAAATTCGGAAAAACTTCAAAATAGGCTCTAAAATAGGCATAGCTAACTCAAAAAACTTCAGATTATGAGGTTTTACATACTAAAATAGGCTATTGGGGCCCTACAAATATTCAAAGGAAAAATGCCAATGTCTTATAGCCTAAAATATACTTCTAAAGATCATAGACCATGCATAGATTCTAGCACCACACATTTCTTGTAAATGGAATTTGTGATCTATAGGGGTCATACAAGTTCCATTAGAAGGAATTATGTGTGAGGGATGTGATTTTTTGTGACCCTAGTGATGTTAGAATGACAAAAATGAATGAATCTGGGCATAAAAATTTATTTTAGGGATTATAAAACTTGCACATGGTGCCAAAACACCTAAGAAGCCATGAAAGCACATCTTTGGCCCAAGAGTGTAATATGAGCACAATTCAAATATCTATATTTAATATTTTTAAACCATATTTAAATTCACTGTGCAAGTGCCCATATCATCCCTCCAACTTAAAGGAACCTTATTTTTTCAAATTTCCATAACCACTAAAGTGTTATGAGAAACCACCATGACTGTTTTTTAACCTCAAGGTTAGTGGGTGAGGACATTTAGGGGTTTGTGAATTTAGGGCAACTTCTAATATTTGGTTGATCAATATTAGCTTAACTTTACTTGTTTGAAAGCCTCTTTGGCAACTAAACAAGTGTATTGGTCATGTGGTACACCACAAGGATTAAACCATGGCAATATTTCTTGGTCAACCACATTATTTGTCTCTAGTGGTTTTGGAACTCTTGGATTCTAATTATATAATGAGGTTGTATAGACTTATCTCAACCATTATTTCCCCTTCCAATTGTAGTGACCCTTTTACTAAAGGAATAATTATAACGAACAATTAATTTTGGATAATAAAGTCTAATATAGAAATAAAAGAGTCTTAGATGGGAACTAATTATTATAACTTCATTTAATATTTAAAGATGTGAACTAATTATTATCTTATTGATGATATTTATATTCATATAATATAACTTTAAATTGACAACTTATTAATTAATTCATTAATAACCTAGAGACATTAGTAACTAATGTCTTTATTGAACCATAATATTGTATGTGTGTTGGATATTTAGGCACAGCTAGCACACACATATCTCATACATGTAAACGATAATAACAAGCCATGTTCCTAATGTAATTTTTTAAATGTTAACAACTAATAATCCAAACAAATAAAAAAAGTAGATCACCGGGATCTCTTTAAACCCTTAATTCCATCTCGCATCTCCCATCCCTTCTTTTGTTGAAATATGTTGGAGTTTTGACAATATTGGACTAACTCTAGAGATAATCCTAATGCGAAATCTTCAAACCTTTCAACCTAATATCTCTAGTAGACAACTAGTATTAGTCATAACATATATAGGGAGTGTGGATAGCATGATCCTCCCACAACGCGAGAGGAGTGTGGATATCTATAAACATTACCCTTTATAACCATTAACTTTGTGACAATTAAAAGACATTCAATTGCATCTTATTTGAAATATATGTGTCATTAAAACTCACATTACTATTTGTAGAAATAGGCTTCATTACCACCATAAATTTTGTGACAATTAAGAATCACTTAAAATCATCTTCTTTTTAATATATATCCTATTAAAACTCACATTACTATGTTTACAATAGGTTATGATGCACTTACATTTGAAATTATTGTCATGATTACTCTCTATCAACGTGAATTGCCACCTTATATGACTATAATTGCCCCATGTCACATGCCATCTCAACACTCAAATCACCTATAATTGCATCATTTCTCAATTGTGATCTTCAAACTTCTACCTCTGTCTCTCAATCTCTAGAAATTCATATTCTTATGGCCCATATCTAAGATATAGTTACAATTGTCCCTCTTCTTTACATGCCACTTGATCCACGGATCTTTTAATGACTTATGGTTGAGTTTTAATTTTGCATGCATTAATTAACCACTTGAGAAACTTAGTGAAAGAATGAGGAAAGAAGTGGAATTATACAGCCATATACATATATGCAGATCTGAAATGAAATAAAAGATAGCAAACCATAACATGCAGATTGATAACGGAGTTCGGCACAACTTTGCCTACGTCTCTGGGCCTTTTCTCTGTGAGGGAGGCTTCTATATTTCTGTTTGAAAGCTCAAAAGTACATCACTGCAATGCCAAATGGCTACAAGACTGATCTAGTCATGTTCATCCATATCTCTAGAACCATGCACAAAAAATGGCACGCAAAACGGACGTCCGGAGCTCTCAGAAATGGTCCAACAACATCTCCTCCTCAACGGCTTCTCTGCCTCAAACTAGCTTTGGCTTGGCTTCTCCTCAGCATCATTCTGCTTTGAATGCCATAAAATCTATCCCCAATGCTTCAAACAAGCCTTGGTTAAATAGTTGGGTAGGTAGTTGCCCATCTCCAACTTCCTCCAAGAAGTTAGGCTCAAAAACCACCCAATAACTCCCAATTACATTAAAAATGAGTTTAATTACATTTAATAACCAAAAAGTTGGTTATAAACACACTTTATAACTATATTGTAGTTAAATCGGGTGCTATCCCCCTTTGGCCTAGCGCGTGCCCCTTTAAGTGGTCATATGCACTCATAATATGGCCAAGCACTAGTCGTAGGCTAAGCGTTGGCCCTCTATACACTCACACCTGGTCGCATGGTGTAGGGCATATGGCCATGGCTAAACCACATAACCATTGGGCTAACGCGTGTGGTCACATACATATATCCACGGGTCATGTATTATAAACCCTCGCTCCCATAACTGTCAGCCACAATGCATATCAAATGACCGTGGGCCGGGGCTAAGCCCCAGCCCGACCCCCACCAAATATTACATATGCCAAATTTAAATAAAATCAAATGCATACAAATAACAAGAAATGAATGGCGGCGTAATGGTTGGGCGTAGTTCGTAAATCATAGCCAGTGGGGAGGTCCAGGGTTCGAATCCCCCGGACTCCATAATTTCTTTTGACACAGAACATATTGAAAAAAACTGGGGTGCCATGTGGCAGCTACTGATTGGGCCACGTGGCACCCAACCATTCGCTCGAACAGTGCCACGTGTCGCTTACCGATTCATCCACGTCATCTGCCACTCAGCTCTCTGTACCTTGCCACGTCACTTGCCACGCATGCTGCTGATGTCATCATATGGCCACCATGTCAGCTGCTGACGTCACCCGTGCCACGTGTCACCCTTCCAGTGGTGACACGTGTCACCTCGGGATTGGTCCAGTCGTACACCAAAAGTGCCAAATTTTCCTGACACGTGTCATCACCTGGAGCCACCATGTGTCCTGTACGGACTTGCCACATGTCATCGTATGGACATGCCATGTGTCCTGTACGGACCTACCACGTGTCCTATACGGACTACCCAGTCAGCACTTTTTTTGCCTGTTTGACTTTTCGGTCAGAATGAGATATCTTATTCATATGGACTCTATTTGACAAAGTAAATATACAACCAAAATTAGCAAGACGAGACGGACGCAATGGAATAGGTTTCGTCGGATTCAGAGCACTTTCATTTTTGAGCATTTTTCGAGCCCTGACAGGCTTATGAATCTGATTTCGGATCACGCCTCCCAACAATAATACCTTTTGGTCCCCAAAAGGTTACTGACCACTCAAAAAGCTCAGGATAGGCCAC
>JASDQU010011167.1:44471-65757 GCA_032191745.1 Picea mariana | reverse complement strand
TTTCTTTTTGTCTCTGAAAAATGATTACATTAGTGGAAGCAAAATACACTGAAGCTGAGACATCCACTTCTGGCAGAACCAAGTGACTACTCTCTTTCCTTCACGATGTTCCTCTTGCTTTGCTGGTAATCCTTCCTCCTTCATGGGTACATGAAAAATCCTTTTGTCCTTCCTGGGATGAAGCTCCGGATTAAGTTTCCAACAACTAGCCCTTTGATGTCCACTCTTGTTGCAAAACGTGCAATGAGTTTTTGGCATCCAGACCTATTTACCCTTCTCCTTCTTCCGTTGTGGACTTGAGCCTTTACGTCGTGTTTCCTTCCTGTTCGACATAGGTTTCATGTACAAAGTTTGTCTCTTCCAACACTTGGCAACACAATGCTTAGGTGACTGACAATAAGTACATGGATAAAGTTTCCACATGTTCCGGTTTACTTGATTATGCTTGTTATAATCAAAAGGAGAATTAATAAAAACATGACCATTATACCTTCCATGTTGTTCTTCACCTTTCTTTGGAGACGACTTTCATTCACTACCACAATCCTGAAGTGATGCGCCATTTCCTTTTGTGAAGTGTTCTCGCAATGTCTTAAGTTGGCCATTTGAAGCATCACTTACTTCCGAAGTTTTGGAACCTCTCTTGGAAGACTCTCCAAGGTCCCTGTTGTCATATCCCAATCCTAAGTATCGAGGCCTTTCCTCAACCTCAATAGGATTTACAATGCCTTGACCTCTACGTCCAAGGCCCTTTCCTTTTTCATAACCCATCTTGGTTAATATTCTCAAACCTACACCTTTTGTGTGTTTCTTGAATTCACCAAAACCAACTTGATGAGTATGAGGAAAATTTGATGAGTAAACTTCACTGCATACCTCAGATGTGTTTTCTAAAATAGATGTAGAAGGCACTTCCTTCAATGCTTCTTTTTCTTTGTTTTTCTTTGAAGCTTTCACTTGAAGCGTGCTCTTTCGTTCCAAGTAGTCTTCATACAACACCTTCACCATCTCGGCCATGGAAAACACCAAATCTCTGAACTCCTTCTCATCTTGAGAAAGTCCTCCTGTAGATGCCATATTCCTCCTTGAGATGTGCTCTTCCCTGGTTAACATGCAAAACTCAAATCCAAACGTCAACTAGCTCTGATACCACTTGATCCACGGATCTTTTAATGACTTATGGTTGAGTTTTAATTTTGCATGCATTAACTAACCACTTGAGAAAATTAGTGAAAGAATGAGGAAAGAAGTGGAATTATACAGCCATATACATATATGCAGATCTGAAATGAAATAAAAGATAGCAAACCATAACACGCAGATTGATAACGGAGTTCGGCACAACTTTGCCTACCTCTCCGGGCCTTTTCTCTGTGAGGGAGGCTTCTATATTTCTGTTTGAAAGATCAAAAGTACATTGCTGCAATGCCAAATGGCTACAAGACTGATCTGGTCATGTTCGCCCAGATCTCTAGAACCATGCACAAAAAATGGCACGCAAAAAGGATGTCCGGAGCTCTCAGAAATGGTCTGACAGCATCTCCTCCTCAACGGCTTCTCTGCCTCAAACTGGCTTCGGCTTGGCTTCTCCTCAGCATCATTCTGCTCTGAATGCCATAAAAGTTGTCCCCAATGCTTCAAACAAGCCTTGGTTAAATATTTGGGTAGGTAGTTGCCCATCTCCAACTTCCTCCAAGAAGTTAGGCTCAAAAACCACCCAATAACTCCCAATTACATTAAAAATGAGTTTAATTACATTTAATAACCAAAAATTTGGTTATAAACCCACTTTATAACTATATTTTAGTCAAATCGGGCGCTAGCCCCCTTTGGCCTAGTGTGCGCCCCTTTAAGTGGTCATATGCACTCATAATATGGCCAAGCACTAGTCGCAGGCTAAGCGTTGGCCCTCTCTACACTCACACCTAGTCGCATGGTGTAGGGCATATGGTCGTGGCTAAACCACATAACCATTGGGCTAATGCACGTGGTCACACACATATAGCCACGGGTAATGTATTATAAACCCGCGCTCCCATAACTTTCGGCCACAATGCATATCAAATGACCGCGGGCCGAGTCTAAGCCCCGACCCGACCCCCGCCAAATATTACATATGCCAACTTTAAATAAAATCAAATGCATACACATAAAAAGAAATGAATGGCGGCGTAATGGTTGGGCGTAGTTCGTTAAAGCGTAGCCAGTGGGGAGGTCCGAGGTTCGAATCCCCCGGACTCCATAATTTCTTTCGACACCGACCATATTGACAAAAACTAGGGTGCCACATAGCAGCCGCCGATTGGGCCACGTGGCACCCAACCATTCACTTGAACAGTGCCACGTGTCGCTTACCAATTCATCCACGTCATCTACCACATCATCTCTCTGTACCTTTCCATGTCACTTGCCACATATGCTGCTAACATCATCGTACTTCTACCACGTCATCTGCTGATGTCACCCGTGCCACGTGTCACCCTTCCAGTGGTGACATGTGTCACCTTGGGATTGGTCCAGCCGTACGCCAAAAATGCCAAATTTGCCTGACACGTGTCATCACCTGGAGCTGCCACATGTCCTGTATGGACCTGCCACATGTCATTGTATGGACATTCCACGTGTCTTGTACGGATCTGCCACGTGTCCTGTATGGACTACCCAGTCAGCACTTTTTTTGCCTGTTTGACTTTTCGGTCAGAATGCGATATCTTCTTCATACAGACTCCGTTTGACAAAGTAAATATACCACCGGAATTAGGAAGATGAGTCGGATGCAATGGCATAGGTTTCGTCAGATTCTAATCACTTTCATTTTTTAGCAGTTTTCAAGCCCTGACAGGCTTTTGAATCCGATTTCGGATCACCACCTGAACAATCAATTCAACTTCTACATGTCATTTGATGCCCACTTTCTAATGACAATGAATTGGTTCAATAGTTATTGTTGATGCACCATACACATGTTGCTTTTGATCTTGTAATCCCTTGTACATTTTGTCAATTCATTGAGGTTAATATATGCACCCTCAAAGAAACCATTAGGATTGATCTATTCCATGCTAACGTTGATTGCTATTCTACCAAGAACCCCAATTAACTTAGTCCTCAATCATTCAACTACTCATAGACCATACTACACAAAGAATTGACCAAAAAACATTCTTAGAACCTTTTAGGTTTTTGTTGACATGTTCTAGAAACATGCATCCATTATTTCCATTAATTGTCCATCAATGTGATCTTCAAGTCAATTATGCATAGTTCAGTAAATCTATCACTTCCATACTAGGTCAGTTCTCTCATAGTCGAACTTCTCAACAAAACTTAGTACTTAGTCACACTCTGACCTAATTGACTAAATTATGCATAGTTCCATAAATCTATCACTTCCATATTAGGTCGTTTCTCTCCTAGTAATATTGCAAAAAGGTAGAATTCATTTTGTTATCAAATATAAACAACCAGTCTCCCACTTTGGTGGTCTTTTCCAGTTGTAGAGGTAATTTGACTAAAGGAATAGTTATAATGAATACTTCATTTTTGATGATAAAGTCTAATTCATAGAAAAAAAAGAGTCTTAGATGGGAACTAATTATTATAATCATTTATTACTTTAGACATATTGACCAAAGTTATTGAATGCTTATCTTATTGATGATATTTATATTCATATAATATAACTTCAAATTGACAACTTATTGGATTTGTGTTGGATATGTAGGCATAATTTAAACATGGTAGGAACTATGTGAGGACACAAGGAATCATAATGTTATGAGGGCCATGTGACCTAACAATAGTGATATATCCACTCATAGTAGAAACATTTTCTAATGAAAACCCATATCATATGGGAGTTCTTATGTCAGAAATAACATTTTATCCCTACCTTCTAGTTAACAAAAACTCTTCATAAGTATTGATATTTCATTGAATTTTGATTTAATATTATTTTTAATGATATATCAATGTTTTTTAGAGTGATCTCCTTCTCCATTCTCAAACGATTTAGTGAAGAATTGGCATATTTATGCCAACCCCATTAAGCAATAGGTAGCATATTTTCTTTCATGTTAGTATTCTCTTGTGCCTATACATTAGGTACCTAGTTTTAGTCATTCTCTTAATGGGGAAATAACTAATTATATGAGGATAGGATAGGTTGTATGATATTGATTATAATATTATAAATTATAAACACTTTTGAATTTTCTCAGTATTTCTCCATGATTATATAGAATTGCTACAACCCAAATCTTCAAATCCATATATAATATAACAAGATTGACGAGTGTCTCAAAAGGGGTTTATTTTTTTCCCAGAGCCAAAATTCATACGATTTACAATTGTGTTCAAGGTAAAAATAGGTTTTGGACATGGAGGGATATGATTTTAGGTTTAATAATCAACAAAAAATAAACTCAAAAATATATCAAACAAGGGATTTGGGAGTTTATAGTTAAGAAATCCCTTAGTGGAAATATGGTTCCTTTATGTAACAATTAGGTATAAATCCCTTAGTGGAAACATTTTAGTGGAAATCCCTTAGTTGATAGTAAAATTAGGTCCGTTTATGTATCTATTAGTGGAAATCCCTTAGATTATAGTAAAATTGGGTCCCTTTATGTAACTTTAGGTGACCATAAGATATTTTAGAGTTATGTATTTAGTTCAACTATATCCACAACTAGCCAACAATTTGTCGTTAAATCTCTCAAGTGATATAGATATATAATATATCATATGCACAGTTCATATGTTATATATTATAGTTCATTATCACAAATATTACATTTTATCCACCTCATCTTAATTTATATTAAGAATACAAACAACCCTCAATCCCATCCCATTTACCATGACAATAAAGGAATTCATATAAAAACTCAATGAAATTTAAATAATACTAATGGGAAGTTTAAAGCAATGCCATATAATACATGTTCATGCAAGACCTTCACCTCGTTTTGATTAAAACATGGGTATGTGAGGTTATGAAGATTAAACTCTTTGTTTTGGGGATTGTAATGCATTACATTATATGTGATCTTTGTGGATCCCACCATAGGGAACTTTTAAGGAATCTTAAAGAAATGTTCTAATATGGTTTTTTAGTGGATCCAACCATAGGGAACTTTTAATGAATCCACTTTCTTGTTGTTTTTCTAAATTGATTTCCCTTGATGAACCCAACTTTTTTATTTCAATGACTTCTTTGTGCGGGTTTTATTGATTATCATGAAATGATTGTGGTTTTATCTTCTGTCCCTTATCCCTTTAGTCATCAGTCCTTTCCTGAGCATTCGGCTAGGAGCCAAATCAACGGTCATCACTTCGTTGTTTAAATACATATAGATTCAAATGCTCTTCTTTTCTATGCATGGATGATGAGTGAAGGATAAAAATTTGTCCTGTTGTCTATCCCTTACTTATCTTTTAATTGATTGATTCATGGATGAATGTTTAGTCTTTGCGTCTTCTTCTTTGATGTGGATTGTGAGTGATAAACCTCTGAGTTGAATGATGTTTGGTTTAATAATCAACAAAAGTTAAACTCAAAACTATATATAGCAAGGGATTTAGGGAGTTTATAGTTAAGAAATCCCTCAGTGGAAATATGGTTCCTTTATGTAACAATTAGGTATAAATCTCATAGTGGAAATCCGAAGTATTTTATAGTAAAATTAGGTCCCTTTATGTATCCCTTAGTGGAAATCCCTTAGTTTATAGTAAAATTAGGTCCCTTTATGTAATTTTAGGTGACCATACAATATTCCATGGTTACGTATTTAGTTCAACTATATCCACAACTATCCAACAATTTGTCCTTAAATCTTTCAAGTGATCCAAATATATAATATAGCATTTGCACAATTCATATGTTATATAATATAACATTATCACAAAAATTACATCTGCTCCACCTCATCTTAAATTATATTAGGAATACAAACATCCCTCAATCCCATCCCATTTAACATGACAATAAAGGAATTAGTATAAAAACTCAATGACATTTAAACAATGCTAATGGGAAGTTTAAAGAAATGCCATATAATCCATGTCCTTGCAAGACCTTCACCTCGTTGTGATTAAAACATGGGTGTGTGAGGTTATGAAGATTAAACTCTTTGTTTTGGGGATTATAATGCATTACATTATATGGGGTCTTTTTGGATCCAACCATAGGGAACTTTTAAGGAATCTTAAATAAATGTTCTAATACATCTTTTTAGTGGATCAAACCATAGGGAACTTTTAATGAATCCACTTGCTTGTTGTTTTTGTGAATTGATTTCCCTTGGCGAACCCAACTTTCTGATTTCAATGACTTATTTGTGTGGGTTTTATTGATTATTATGAAAAGTTTGTGGTTTTATATTCTGTCACTTATCCCTTTAGTCATCAGTCCGTGCCTGAGCAGTCAACCAAGATCCAAATCGATGGTTGTCACTTCGATGTTTAAAGACCTATAGATTCAAATGCCCTTCTTTTCTATGCATGGATAATGAGTAAAGGATAAGAATTTTCCATGCTATCTATGGACCCCTTGATTATCTTTGAGTTGATTGATTCATGGTTGAATGTCTAGTCTTTGTGCCTTCTAATGACAGAGTACCTCTGTGGCTTGATTGTTTAAAACTTTGATTTATCTCTGCATTTTTAATTTCTTGAACTTGTGTACATCTCTGGATTTTTATTCATAAACTCACATTGTGGATAGATATTGAGGAGTGATGTCGACACAATATTATCCAAACATTCCTCACAAACTCTTTAGGAATTCTCAAGAAGGAAGAATAAGAACTTCTTCTTCGACTGAGACTCCGAGTGAGCAACAACAATCTCATCAGAGGAGATTTTCAAACAAGCCTATAAATAGATCAACTTCAAAACCTTCTCAATCCAGTGCTATGGATGCAAACTTCTTAGATAGGTTGCACATCAGTACTCCTACACCTGAGAATGTAGGGGATAGGTCTGGACAAGAGAATATTTCTAGAAAGTTTCTTAAATTTTGTTTATTTCTGCTGAATGTTTTTGTATTTAAATTTATGTGAGGTTAAATATTGAAGTTACTTTCAAATGTGTGTGTAGGAAATCAATTTAAAGCAAGGGAGGACAATGAGAGTGGTTGTAATGAAGATTCAAATGTCAGTGCAGAGGGTGAAGGTGGATTTAGGAGGCCGCGTTATGAAGAAACAAAATATTACACACCAATGTCCTCCTATCCTTCAGATGTCGATTATGAACTTCCCTGGGAAGGTAATATTGAAGAAATGACGCTTGAGAGATRATCAGGTGTTAAAAAGAGGTTGGAAAATGATTTGGTTGTCTTGGAACCCCCTCGGGAGAGAAAACAAAGTTTGCAATTTTTTTTGCATTCACTGAAAATTTTTATGGATGCATATCAAAAGATGGGGCCAAACAATGACATTTTTGTCGATCTAATGGGGTGAAKAAAGTCAAAGGTGATGGGTCCTGATAAATGAGAGACAKAGAAAAATAGATTTTCAAAAGAAGATGCCATTTTCATGTTCAATTTCAAAGAGGGAACAAAGCATAAAATGTTGAAGGTGCAATATTTTAGGCACCTTGACTTTGTCGGATATCTGTATAATAGATTTTTTGTGGCATATGGAAAATTTCCATGGAATGATGAGGTTCCAAACTATTTTTCAAGGCACTTTTTTGCAGATTTTTTCTTGCACATGCACCCTGATTATACAAGTCTACCGTCCAAATATTATGGGACTGGTAAATGACGTACATATGATTGCAAAGGGGCATACCGAACTGCGGCATTGTCAAGGCCTCCACAACCTTTAGTACCTCGCCCAACAACGGAATTTGCATCACTTTCAGAGTTCCAAGCTACATCAAAAGTTAGCAAAGAGGCCAAGACTGCAATCGAGGAAGGTTTGGAAGCTATGTTTTATGGTGTTAATGTTTGCATGAAGCATCAACGAGTGGAATCCAATTCCCGGGCCACATTTGTTGATAAAACAAATGCAGACTTAGATGCAATGTCAGTAGAAGAAGTTTTGGAGTATGAATTTTTTTGTCGAGATTGTTGGAAGAAGGTCATTCATAATGATGACCCGAACCACAGATTGGTATGTGTTCTATTTAGGAAAATTTAGCGCATTTTATGATAGTTTACTTCTAATTCTAGATTTATATATCCTTGTCTCTATAGAAATAATCGAGTTCTTTTGTCCATTAATTGCAGTTTAGAGATATGGTAAACGAATCTCCAGTCAGCAGGGGACTTGATTCAACAAGTTTGAATTTGGATGGATTGAATTGGGTATGTTTTTCTAATAGTTGTTCATTCTCCACTCTTTTGAATAAGAGATCAACAACATTTATAATTTTTTATAATTGTGAACACATTGAATCCGAGATTTAGTTCTTAGTTGTGTTGTTCACAGCTCTCTATTCCATCTCCTACTACTTGGCATGACTTGTCTCAATTCTCATTGGGAGAGTTTGAAGAGGGTGGGAGTTCAGAGGTATCATTTAATGTCTTAAAATCATTTAAATTTAATGTGTTATAATCATTTAAATATAATTTTTTAAATTTTCAAATTTGAAATGTGTTATATAGGCTAATGTGGAGAAAAGAGTACCTGAGAATGTGCCCGGAAGGGAGATTGAGATTGAGGAAACAACCATATTAAGGAAAGATGTGTCCATTCAGGATGATTCATAAATGTATGTTCTTGATTTTTATAAAAAAATTAGTTTACCCTTTCTTATTCAATGCTCTGATAAATTATTTTGAAATATATAGAACCTCTAGATAAGTTTGTCATTGTCTTAAATGGTGTACATTCAAACTTATTTAAGGCCATATCATGATGAAGACCTAATTTTGAACTTGAATATGTTTGAATATTTGAGAACAAATTCTATCCCACATCAGAAAAGAGAAAGTTTCTAAATTTTCCACGATTGCATTCATTGCTTTCTTGTCTAAGAATGGCGTAGTATGGAAAAAATTGTGTTTTCTACATACAACGAAGTGAATTCCTTCTTGCCACGGTATTTTCAACTCTTAACAAAATTAGTTACTAATCACAAAAGACAACATTCAATTAGATTTACAAATAAGCTCACACATATTGTATATGTGAGCTAGATCACATAATTTCAAAGAGCATTTCATTATATTTAATATGAATACATTCCATTTAAATGGTTTTTGAAGAATGAATTAATATACATGTGCATATTTGTGTTTTCTTCATGTACATGCAAGATTGTATGAGAACATCTATTCCACCAAAGAAAGAGAAGATAAATATTTTTTGGAAGAATAATTTTTAAAATGGAGATTTGTAAACTTTTTTAGATAATAAGTAGATTTTTGGAAGAATTTCTTAATATGGATATTTATGAGTCCTTTAGTTTGAAAGAGCATAATGGAATTTGATTATATGACCACTACAGAAGAAGAAGAGAAGTATTTAACTGTTGAGGATATTAGTATTTTATTGCTGTGTAAATATGATCAAATAACATCACCTGGGATGAGAATTGTAGAAGAATTTGAAACTTTGTCCTCAAGGAGAATTTCCTCAAGGATTTTGGACTTTATCCACAATGATATAAGTATTTCTTTGGAAGAATGACTTAATATGAATATTTGTGAATTTTGTTCATACACAGTTCTATATTTATTTTTAGATTATTATTTAACTCTAACTCACAATTTGTTTTACCAAGAATACAATAACATCACATGGGATCTGAATTTCACCTGAAGGATTTGGGACCTTATCCACAAGGATAATTTCACTTGAAGGATTTGAGACTTTATCCACAAGGAGATAAGTATTTCACTGGAAGAATGACTTAATATGGAGATTTGTGAAGTTTCTTCATACACAATTCTATGTTTGTTTTTAGATTATTATATAACTCTAATTCAATTTTTTTTCTACCAAGAACATAATTTTTCTTTTCATTTTTTTTTAAGATTTTAGATAAGATTTACAAATTGTTTAAATCATGTACTCTTAATTGGAGAGTAACTAGATCTTAAATATGTTTAAGTGTGTTTCATTATGTTATTATTACTTATCGTTTATTTAATATTTAGTTACAATATATATGATAATATGTGTCATTTGTTTTTTTATTATGTTTTTTTAATTTTACAGATGTCTAAATTATATTTGGTCGAAAATATGTTTACAATATATTTTGTGGGAAAGAGTATGTTGAAGGATGATAGTTAACTCTTTTGGTATGTATGCCAATTTGATTTTAATTACAATTTTTGAATTTTGTGTCAATTTGATTTTAGTTACACTTTCTGAATTCTGTATTATTTCCCATGTTTGAATTGTAAATTTTTTATTTTTGAAATATGTTTTTTTTTCGAGGTTTGAATTTCATGTATGAAGTGATCTATCTTAAACAGATGGCTTAGAGTCCAAATTTTTGGATTTAAATGTCTTAGTTTTTTTATCATCCTAAAATGGATGTGGAACTTATGTATTTTATAGTGCTACTATTCAGACTTTGATTATAATATATATATTTCATAATCATAGAATTCAAAATAACAATTTTTGTCTCATATTTGATTTCTCATAATTGATGGAAAAAAAGTGGCAAATTTAACTTGTTATGAACTAATGTTTTGTATATTCTCCTTTTTACAATGCATTAAATTAAACATCAAATTTTTAAATACATTTTTTCCATGTATTATTTTAAATGTTTCATTTGATGTTTACCTTTTACAATGCTTTAAATTAATCATGAAACTTTTAAATACTTTTTTTCTATGTACTAATTTAAATGTTGCATTAAATTAAGCATCAAATTTTTAAATACTTTTTTGCCATGTATTAATTTTAAAGGTTCATTTTATGTTTACTTTTTACAATGCATTAAATTAAGTATCAAACTTTTAAATACTTTTTTCCATGTATTAATTTAAATGTTTCATTTTTTGTTTACTGTGTACTGTCGAAAATATGAAAAATATGATTCTATTGTCAAAAAATGACAAAGTTAACTAGTAATGAACTAATGTTTTGTATATTCTTCTTTTTACAATGCATTTAAAATTAAGCATCAAACTCTTAAATACTTTTCTTCTATGTATTAATTTAAATGTTTGATTTTATGTTCACTGTGTATTGTCAAAAATATTATTCTATTGTCAAAAGGTGGAAAATTTAACTAGTAATGAAATAATGTTTTGTGTAATTTTTTTTTTACAATGCATTTTAAATTAAGCATCAATCTCTTAAATACTTTTCTGCTATGTATTAATTTAAATGTTTTATTTTATGTTCACTATATGATTCTATTGTCAAAAACTAGCAAAGTTAACTAGTAATGAATTGTTCAAAATGATGTGACAATGTGGCAAAAAGTGACAAAGTTAACGATAAAATAAAATGCTCAAAATGATGTGACAATAAAATTTGTGTTTTCTTTTTGGAAGTCATGGTCAAAACTAAAGAAGAAGGCTATATATCTCCATACACCTTAACAATCAAATGGTTAAGGGAGAATCTCTTATCCTATAAACAGCAAAATCTCCTACACAAATACCATGACCTTAAAAATAAATTATTATCATATAAAATAATAACAATCAAATGGTTAAGGGAGAATCTCTTATCCTATAAACAAAAAAATCTCCTAGACAAATATCGTGACCTTAAAAATAAATTATTATCATATAAAATAATTGTGACTTAAAATATTTATAAAGCATTACATCTATATTAAAATTTTTGTTAACTTAAATATGAATTAACATTGTGAATAATTATATATAATAATTGTGAAACATAAAATGTTTATATCAAAAGACAATTCAATTAAAAAAAATTAATTTAAATTAATTTTTTTAATTAGATGTAGAGGTTAAATTTGATATTGAATCCTTTGTATATATTAGAAGAGGTTACATTAATTGTTCTATCAATGTAATTGGGTATCATAAAGATGTGATGGTAATTCACACTCTTGAGAAAGGGTTAGTTCCATTTAGAAGTTAGAAGTGGGTATCTTGGTGATCCATCATTAGAATTTGCTAGAATCTCGCAAATCCAACCATGCGTAAGAAGTGAAGGAACTTCTCTTTAAATAAAGATTTTCTAGATGAAACTTTTACAATAAAAAAAAATATTCCTTGTATTCTAGAAGGTACTAAAAATGTATAACTCCTGGATGTGATCAATTGGATTTGATAAGTGAACTTCATGATACTCCGCGGGTATGAACCTTGTGTAGTACAAAGGGATTTAATGTTACCTCAAAAAAGAATGACACCCAATCCATTTGAATAGTCAATGGAATAGAATGAGCCACGAGGAAGAGTCTCTCAATGTGTGCGACTCCATTCTTAGCATGTGAGATTATATGGCCTCTTGTATTACCACTTGAGGACCCACGAAATTGTATCGTTTAGCATGTAGCAAGGCTGCTCCAAAGTAAATTGAACCCATCGAACATGTGAAAAGGTGGACATGAAGTCTTACGACTTCATGTGAGAGGGACCCCTTTTTAATTAACATGACTTAATCACCCTACATATAATAGTATATTCTTTCTCAACATGTGTGCCCCTTTATGAACATGGGGAAAATCAAAGAGTATGGTTGGAAATTATGGGTTTGAAGGGGACAACTCCATAATACATATATGGGAATGGGTTCAAACATTCTAAATCAAGTAAACCCCATCGAATGAACTTCATTAAAATATATTTTACTTGTCTTAACATGTGATACATTTCCAGCCACAAGATGAAATGAGAATTTGATATCATAAAGGTGCCCTAATACTATGCTTTCTTTAAAAAAAATTGCCTCATCCAAATGTTAGAAGGGGTAGTGCTTAGAAGGATATATGATGATGGGTCTATTAGTTGGATCAAGTACTTAAAGATGTCTCATAAATATGCCTAGTAGTGAGCATGCCTAATTTAGGATTAGTTTCATCCCTTGCGCCTAAGGATACCTCACTTATTGACTTGAAAAAAGAACTCACATTATATAAAATGCATGTCCCTAAAAGATTGAGTTCTCCTATATTCTATATAGAAGTTAGGGTGCACCCCAAGTGGTTCTTGGTTCTTTCACTCTTTTACAAATTTAGGTTATAACATACTTGGGCATAAATTTCCAAGTGATTCCCAAATTCATATCCTAATTAGAGTGGAATTCCCCAAGAACATACTTTTGGGTATTAATGGGGGTGTCTTAATTTGTAAGTACTTCTCTTACTCTTATTCAAATAGGGTGCACCACAAGTGGTTCCCTTGTTATTATATTAATTCTTGTTTAAATCCCAAGAAAATATTTTTGTCACTAACTAGGATGAAAATTCATTAATTCGTTGTTTCACTCCTATATATGTAAATTAAGGTGTGCCCCAAGCATGTCCTTTACTTCTATACTAATTAGGGTGAAGTTCCCCAATGACATACTTTTGGGTATCGATAGGGGTATAAGTTACTAAATGGTTCTTTCACTTCCATACAAATTAGTAGTTCCCTAAATCCTATACTAATTAGGTTGTAAGTATTAACAATATACTTTTAGGTACTAATTCGGGTGTAGTTCTCAGGTGAGATTTTTATACATAGTATCATTTTTATAAATATCGTAATTAGAAATATTTTTTAAGATAGTCAAAACAAGTCATCAAAATATGGAATGTACTTTCAATGAAAAATAAAAAATTATGGAATGTACACATGTGCCAAGTTTGTTTAAAAACAATTTAATGGTATTCCATCTTCAGTTATTCGTTCATGGTTGACTTTGGACATTTTCCATTTTCTAACTTTTTTTTTTTTTTTTATTGAACTTCTGTTAACTTTATGCGCATTGCACATACCAAATGATTATAATGACAACTTGTGACATCTGACTGGTAGTATTGAAAGTGAACATGAGTATCAGTTTTATGGGTTTCTTGAAAAAAATATCCTTCCAATACAATGGATCCTCTTTCATATATAAAACCGTTATCATCAAAATCTTCTTATAGCCTCATCTTTTGTTCTGTGCATTGCATCAAATAATATTTCATGTTTTCAGTGTTGTCTACAGGTGCAACCATGGAAAACAAATCTCCTGCAAATAATTGGATATATTGGACAAAAAATAATTCATGTTAGATTATCACACAAGTACATCTACAAGTTATTTGAAAAAATTTAAACATAAAAATTTTACCTTCTCTAACAAGATCACAAACTCTATCGCCATCAACTGACACTAGAGTTTCATTTGATTCCATCTCCTCTGAGCTTGCAAGTGGAATTTTCCCTTTTACATTAAGTTCAGTATGTCTCCAAGCTTTAACATATCCTTTATTTTCATTCTCGCAAATATCTATGGATTTTGTGTCCTCTATGCAAACTGAACAAAAACAAGAGTCATTTCGTCTATAAAATGCAAACCCATTTTGAAAATGTTTTTTTTTAACTGAATGTATTTTTCTTGTCCCAGGTATTGTATTGGCGTCATATGGTATTGATCTATTTACATCTTCGATTCCAACAAGCCAAAAAAACCTGCACAAGACAAGAACTTGTTAACTTGAAATCTCTCAAGAAAATGATTGAAGATTGAATATAAATTTGAACACATTCAAATTTATATATCCTGTGTACATACATGTAACATTTATATATAGACACACCCGTGCACATCCCTTGATAGATTATATTCATGGCTTAGCGCCATGTTGCACCATTCAACAACTTGTTTAGCAGATTCAAATTGATCGACATGAGGGTTTAGCTGATACCTTCGAAGTGCTCATTTTATACATGCCCCTGCATAGTCGTGCTCTCATTTTAAATGAATAGTCTCAAAAAAATTCCAACAATGTGTAATGTTT
Organism: Picea mariana; assembly: GCA_032191745.1. Taxonomy (NCBI): domain Eukaryota; kingdom Viridiplantae; phylum Streptophyta; class Pinopsida; order Pinales; family Pinaceae; genus Picea; species Picea mariana. Next base: position 50,865 of record JASDQU010011167.1, on the reverse strand, counting down.
AATTTTTTATGAAGATGACATAACCAATAGAATGATTGTGCAAATTTGAACTGACCTGCACACCCATCAGACCATATCCAATGTCGATCGAATCTAATTTCACGTTCTTTAAATGAATCATAAAATTTATCAAAACAATGTTGTACATAATGTGTGTCCTGTACTCGATCATCACTTATATAAAAGTGATATTCTTTAATAACATGTCGACTGTCATTGGTGCTTTCTATGTTTGGAAGACTTCGTTGAGCATGTCTATATAGAACGTGGAAAAATATTTTGACTTGATCATAATGATAATATTCTCTCTGTATTTCTTTTTGTGCAATGAATGTGTAATTCTCTGCAAAATCAGCTACAAACAAAATTGTCCCTGGTGGAAACACTTCACAAGATTGTTTGAATTGTAGATCTTGCCATCAAGCTCTATGTGAATGCTTGGTGTATTTATAGATTTCTTCCTCAAACTTCTTCAAAAATTCTATCATGCTGATTTTTTCTACCTTCAAATCAATCCTTTTGGAAATAACATTTGAAGAATGTGGAGTCGTGCTGCTCATATATTCATATTTCTTCCAATTGACTCATATATTAGAAAATAATTTATCATTCATATCAATATGATAATTTGAATGAAACAAACTTAGATTTCCACAACGATTACATTTCTTTCCACCAAGAATTTTTTTTTTGTAAAATAAATCATCATCTTCTCTTTCACATAGAATTTCAGATATAAAAACACAGAATGTGGAAGGAGGAGGTGAACCTGGCCATATAGTTTTACCAAAATCCAAAAAACTGTCGTAATACAAATCAAACTCCTCATGATAACGACAACAACATGTGTCGTGGACAGTGATGGGTCCAACAAACCATGGTTTTTGTTGCACAAATGTATTGATGAAAAATTTAACTTCTTTGTGATCTTCTTTGAACTTATTAAACAACTCTATTTGTTTCATTGAAAATATATGTTTTGGATGTTCTTCATATTTATTTTGTGTTATTCTTCATTGCAACACATCGCTTGTATGTGATGAAACACAAGATTATTCCAACCAACAATTACGAGCCGATTCTTTAACATTTTTTGCGAGTCTATATTTGTAGGGTTGTCTAGAAATCATTGTCCAACAAGCCAATTCATCATTTACATCTATTTTCAAATAAACCTTTCTATGTTTGTGCAATGTTTTTCTTAACGTTCCCATCGTTTTTTCCATGTGTCATGTCAAACAATCTTTTATATTTCTAGATGAGACAATTGTTGTTTGTATCTCTCTACGTGCAACACAAACATCTTCTTTTTGAGATTTTCCAAAATCTTGTAATACACTAGTTATATTGTTAAAGATATTCGGTGTCACCTTTGTATCCTTTGTTGACTTTTGAATACCCAATAATGATGTAGCTTCTTTTAACTTTCTTGAATTCATTAGACAATGTAAAATTTGAGCTTGTACTGTTACTGATTCATCTTTGAAAAAAGTATTTACATATTCTTAGTTCGATATCTTATATAATGCTTAGCTTTTTTACTCCCAAATTTGTCAGTATAAACATTTTCTAATATTTCACATCAATGTTGATAGATTCTCCTGCATATTTCAATTTAAAGTTTATATTAAAAAACATAACCCGAACAGAAATTCACTAAATTATATATACTTGAGTGTTCATCTTGTATTATCTAAATTTATGTACATAACTATAGGCGATTTGTCTTCTGCTTCAATTTCGGTTTCAACGTCTTCTTCGACATTATGAGACAAATCTGTTTATGTTTTTTGAAAAACATCAAATTGTAATTACAATTAATTATATTAAATTTACAATATTTTAAATTTGAATTCTGTACTTTTTTAATACATTCCCAATGTGTGTCATGTGCTCGATCATCATATGTGCATACATACTTGGTTAAACTTATTCTTGTCGAAAATATCTATTGACATTATCATTGTTTCTTTCTTCAATATTTGCATGTTCTTGTTTCTTTCTCCGATAAAGCTCTTTCCTTTGTTCGATTTGGCGAGTATCATCTCGAGTGTGATCATATTTTCTCTTGCGCAAAATTTTGTTTCCCATGAATTTTATAATTATCTATAAAATATATGTTCAACAAAGACTTCACTTTGAAAAAATGCTCAACATTTATATTTCAACATATAAATTGTTATTCCAATAAAACTTGAACAAACATCAATTACCTTATTCAACAAAAACCAAAAAGAAGATTCGAAACGTTGTTTAAGTGCTCTATAAAACCACCATGTATCGATACCAATCCTCCAATTAAACCTATGAAACAGAGGGAATAAATAAAGAAAGAAAAGAAGACACCTGCAATCAGTAATAGAAATGATTTGAAATCCCTATCCGCGAGATTATATCTTTCTATCCATCTGATGAATTGTGTTAAATGTGTTCGGCCGAAATCCTATTTATACAATTTGGCATGAAATGAAATGATATGACCTGTCTTTTCATTTTTTCAAACCGATGGAATTTTCTCAACAGCCTTTCGACCGAAAGAAGTTTTTTTCGGCCGAAAACCTTGGAAACTGTCCAGTTTTGACGGTTTCTATTAGATTTTAGTCTTCCACCCGAAATACTAGTTTTTCGGCTGAAATATTATTTCGGCCAAAAACATGAAATTGGGACTGGAAACAAAGACGAGAGAATTGCCCCAAGCTTACCTGAACTTCAGAGGTTTCAGGCTCCTGCAAATATTGAGAATTTGGTTTCGAAAATGACACCAACATTTCCAAAATTGAATCTACTTTCAATTCCTATAATTTGTTTTCATTTTATTTATTTTTATCTAATTTTATTTAATTTTTTTAAAAAAATCACTACATAATATTTTCAATAGACATTATGATTCAGTGAAATGAAATATCGGTATCTCTAAAAATATACAGTGAAAAAATTGGAAAAAAATATATTCATAATCCTTAATATGTTCTTTTCAAAAGGATATATTTAGATTTTAGTTTTAAGTGAAAATTAAGATAGATACAATGTGTAGAAAAACATGTGTTTAAAATCTCGAACGTTTTCGGCTTGGTCAACTTCAAAGAATTCTATAAATTATAATATTCATCTGTTAGATTCAAAATTATAGTCATAATAACATAGAGTCTCTATAGATTGTTGCAGTATATTTCGTTTCGTAAAAACATAATTTTAATAATAGATACATGTTTGTAGAAATAAGTAACGCATTATCATTCATTTCATGTTTAAGGAACATACTATTAAACAATTGTCAAATTGACATATCCAATCGTGATAAAAAAAATTTGAAAAATAGTCATTGGAAATATACCATAATTCTTCACAAGTTTTGTTTTTACTGTAAAGTGAAATTCTAAATCAAAAAAATACTTTTGTATGTTGGAAGTTGAAGAACTTGTGAAAATGCAGTTTTTTTTCTCATAAAACAAGCAAAAGTGTAACCCATCTTCATGATTTCACTCATTCTCAATTTTTTAATACTTGCAAGTGGTAGCATCTATAGAGTGTGAATGTATATTGTTTACTACTGTTCCAATTCTGGAATTTAGAATAGATTTCATGTATCTTTATTTCTAATGAATTTTGCCTCTATGTATTGTGCCTAATAGCAAGCTCTTTGTTTTTTATGAGGTACTTGAACTACTATAATTCTTAGGTCACTATCGCAGTTATAAATACAAAAGATTTAGTCAAATCTTTCCTCATGATTCCTAGTATGGATGGACTGGTGGTATGAGGCATAGATTTTTAAACTAATTATTAAAGACTATGTATAGTCACTCTATATATATCAACAAGTCTCTATTTATATGTATGTCTCTACCATATATATATATATCTAATGTCCAAGTATTACTTTTAGAACCTTATTTAGTATTTGTACAACTTATTCTATTTATGATTTAAATATGTTTTCAGTAGGTTATTTAGCGTTCGTGTTGTATATTCATTCTCTAAAATTCATTTTCTATATGTATACTTTTGTATATTTCATTTGACCTAGATATATCCTCTAGTAATAACCCCATTGTTTAGTTTCATTCATGATTTTAATAAATAGAAAAATTTACTCAAACCATATGTTTGGATGTAAGGATTTAACCTACAGTTTGTTCCATTAGAACAATAATCTACCAACATAACTAACTCTTCCATAATTAACGAGATGTACTCTTTTAGCTATTATATCAAAGGAAAGCAACACTCATTCAAAAATTAAATCAACAGAGATAATTCCTTTAGAATTTGTTTCAGAGGTATTATGTCAGCCCGTAAATCAACAACATTCAATCATAATTTAGTCCATAGAAATACTTCTATCCAGAATTAAATAGATGTATTCTATCTGATATTAAATCATATAACATTAATTCAAAGAGAGAGTAGGTTGACATATCTGAAAAGTTGTCGAACAACAAATGGAACAACCATGTTCCTCCCAACCTTAGAACAGAACAACCAAATCACTTGTCTCGTTCTCCCCCTAGCCAAACCATGAATCCATGAGGGCAAACTCATAACTTCTCTTCAGCAATAGTCCTTCAGTTTCAGTAAATTATCCTTTCCTCACATTGAGAAAGTAGTGTTCATAATATCAAGGGATCATTCATTTCCTAGCATACTAGGCAACGCCTTGCCTCCTCCCATATGCTATATATGCCAAAGCATTTGTGCCTAGGTATTTTCCCTCTTTGGGAATTTTCGCAGCTTTCCAAATCCCTGATTTCTAGGGGCTTCCAATGGCCATATTCCTGATTTTCTACTTGTAAAAATCATCCTTGAGGTAGTTCCAACATGTTCCCCACTTGTGGAGTCATGGTCAGCTGATTTTAAGCTAGTTGTTCCATTTGTCCATCAACAATAAATATAAAATATTTTATTTTATATAAGTGTCATAGTCAAGTAGTTAGTTGGTTCAAATCAAATCTCTTCCAAAAAATCATAATCATTAATTACAATTAACTAAATTCAGAATTCGGAATTTGAAATTGCCATAAATGACAAAAATTTTCCAATTTCGAATTTACCAAAAACGTAAATAATTTCCTAAGAAATTTCAAAAAAAATTAATATATTTTTGGGGATGTTACAATTCCTAAGTGGGATACCTTTAATATTCAATTATAATATACAGCATCATGATGCCAAGAAATTGGAGGAAGCAATAAGGAGATCCAAGTGTCTTTATGATAAGCATAAAGAAGTATCAACCTTTCAAAGATCTTGGGTTAACAAGAAGAAAAGTAATATGGAGCAAAGAAAGAGTTGGTATATGACACCATTTTTCATAAATAGTTCTTAGGGATAACCAACTCAAAATGAACTAAGTAAGAGAAAATCATTGGGAAAAATGCCAAGGAAACAACCCATAAAATGTTGGGGACTTGAGGGATACCATATGTATATATATTCCCCGCATAGAGGAGAAAGAATGAGGATTTTTCACAATGTACAACAGACTGATATTGTTGAAGACATGTGATGAAGCATGCCAACGATCTATGCAACCTTCGACAATAAGAAATATGAATTTTAGTCTCATATGATTGAAGTGGAAGGTAATATAAATGATAAACCTATAACTATTTTAATTAATTTAGGATCTAGTCATACTTGTAAAGATCCTATGTTGGTGGAAATATTTGAATTTCAAATAAAGAATTATGTGAAATCTTGGCTAGTTCAGTTAGCTACATGAGCTAAAAGAATAATCAATAAGTTGGTGGAGAATTGTCCAATGGACATGAATGGACTCAACACAAAGGAATATTTGAACATCATACATTTATGTTCATATGATTTCCTAATTAGTATGGATTGGTTGGATAAGAATAATGTTGTCTTGGATTACTACAACAAGCATTCACTTTTTTGGATGAGGAAGGGAAATTGAGAATAAATTAGGGTATTCCAACGATAATATCTATCAGAGAAATTTCATTCTTCCAGATTAAAAGAATCTTTATGAAATGATGTCAAATTCATGCAGCCCATATAGAAAAGGAAACTAAGGATAATGTTCCAATTATTGAAGGTAATCAAGACTTGAAATATAATGAGAATGTATTTAAAGAGATTTGTGGGTTTCCACCTAATCCAGAATCGGATCCAGGAGTCTAACAGGGCTCAAAAAGGCTCAAAAATGAAAGTGCTCAGAATCAGAAGAAACCAATTCCATTGCGTCTATCTCATCTTCCTAATTCTGACCATATATTTACTTCATCAAACAGGCTTCATATGCGAAAGATATCACATCTTGATCGAAAACCCAAACAAGTAAAAAAAGGGGGTGAGTGTACAGTCTGTACAGTGCACATGGAAGGCTGATTGTACAGGCCATACAGTCATATAGCTGATGTGGCAGCATCTG
>JASDQU010011167.1:0-44451 GCA_032191745.1 Picea mariana | reverse complement strand
CCTAATTCTGACCATATATTTACTTCATCAAACAGGCTTCATATGCGAAAGATATCACATCTTGATCGAAAACCCAAACAAGTAAAAAAAGGGGGTGAGTGTACAGTCTGTACAGTGCACATGGAAGGCTGATTGTACAGGCCATACAGTCATATAGCTGATGTGGCAGCATCTGAAAATGACATGTGGTAGATGATAGGGTGTACAGAAGGTGATTTGGACCAGTCAGAGGGTGACACGTGTCACCACTGTAAAGGGGACATGTGGCACAGGCTCACAGTGGTGGGTACAGTGGCATGATGACATGGAGGTATGGTTGCTAACTGGGCAGACACCTCGACAGACAGGTGGTCCAATCCTATGTTGATAAGTGGCATCATATTCAGCTAATGGGAAGGTGCCACATGGCCCATTCTTGGGCTACCACGTGGCACCCCTCTATTGGTTGTTCGTATGTGCAAAATTTTGAGGTCTCCACCGGAGTCGAAACCCCAACCTCGAGCAGGCTATGGACTAGCAGGACCAGGCTAACCACTCACTCCACTGTTGGTCCTTAACAATCATATGGAAAATATGTTATTCCAGTTTGATTGAAAGTTTAGTTGGACGTGGAAAGGGTTGGGGCTTAGCCCTAGCCCATGATTTCATTATTTGCATGTAACCACAACTAAAAGGGGTGCGGGTGCAATACGATAACCACCTACGAGGGTTAATACAATAAACTTGGGCCTTTCCATATCTCTAGGGGCATAACCACTGGCCTAGATATCAGGGGCTGCACCAAAAGGAGGAGTGGTTACACGCGCGTAGGAATAGGGCTCGGCCATATGGCCTTCACATAGGACCGGGTGCCATATTTCAGGGGGTCAGCACATGGCCACATGGAGTGCCTTAATACGACCAGAGGGCCAGCCAAAAGGGGTTTGCACCCTACATTATTGAAAAATGGATTTTTTATGTAATGTTTTGGATTTTTATTTGATTTAGGCTTGCAATTAGTGGATTTTGGCCATTTTTGGGAGATATTGGGCATTTTTGGAGGCCATATTTTGGGAGGAAGTTGGGGATGGATAACCAACTTTAGATCTATAAAAACTAGGTGTGTTTGAGGCCATGAAGTATAGTCAGAGTAGAGTTATTCTAAAGGGAATCCAAGCTAAATACATTTTGATGCAGGGAAGTTGTTGAGGAGCAGACGCTTGCGGGCCATTTCTGGGAGCTCCGGTCATCCGTTTTGCATGTCGTTTCTTTTGTTGGGTTCTAGAGATCTGTAAGAACATGACCAGATCATTCTTGTAGCCTAATGGAACTTTTCCAATGTACTTTTGAGCTTTGAATAGAAATAAAGAAGCCTCCCCCACTGAGACAAAGGCCCGAAGACGTAGGCAATTTTGTGTCGAACTCCGTTATCACTTATTTTGTTATGGTTTGTTGTTTATTAATTCATTTAAGATCTACATATATGTATATGGATGTCATAATTCCTCTTATTTCCTCATTCTTTCATTAAGCTTCTCAAATGATTAGTTAACACATGCAATTAAAAACTCAACCATAGTCATTAAAAGATCTTCTTGGATCTAGTGGTATCAGAGCTAGTTGATGTTTGGATTTGAGTTTTGCAAGTTAACCAGGGAAAAGCTACAACGTGGTGAAGGAGAGCTTGTTGCAGAGAATCCATTAATTGTATTAAGAAAGAGAGCTTCTCACAGCGAGAAGATGGCATCGGAAGAAGGGCTTTCTCAGGATGAGAAAGAGTTCTGGAAAACTTTCCTTGCTATGTCGGAGATGGTGAAAGTTTTGTACGAGGATTACTTGGAACGAAAGAGACCATTTTTGGGTGAATCTTAAAAGGGAAAAAGTTAAGAGGAAGAGGATCATCCTCAGATTCCTCCTTCACCTCCATCATCACCTCCTTCGTCTCCTTCTTCTTCAAGTTCAAGTTCTAAATCTAATACAAAGAAACATGTTCATAAACATAATAAGAATGAAATGCCATAATTAAAACTTGATGTTAAGTTTGAGTTACCCATATATGATGGTGAAGTAAATGCAAAGAAACTTGACAATTGGATAATGTAGATGGATTTTTACTGCAGTGTGCAACAGATCAAGGATGAGGCCACACAAACCAAGTTGGCATCTTTGAGACTTGCAGGTACATCTCTCATCTGGTGGAAAAGAAAGTTGCAAAATGGAACGCAACAAGTGGGTAATGCATTTCCATCATGGAAGAGCTTCATTTCTTCACTTAGGAAACAATTCTATCCTTTGGGTTATAAAGAAAAAGCATTAATTGAATGGCAATCTTTAAAACTAAGAAAAGGACAAACAGTGCAAGAATACACCGATGGATTTTGAAAAATGGCATTGATGTTAGATATCCCTTTACAAACACAAGAAAATCTTATGAAGTATATAGGAGGCTTACCTGTGAATATTAGAAACACTGTATTCATGTTTGGACTCACTAACCTTGATGAGGTTTCTGTTCAAGCTATGTATATTGAAGAAGGAAAAATAGGTGTGTCAGGGGAATCATCGTCTTCAAGGAAAGAGCACAAGAGAAAATGGCATGGCAAGAATTCAAATGCAGTGACGAGGAAGGAAGGAAATCCCTCTTGCAAGCATTGCAAGAAAGGCAGACATGATGAGGAAAAATGTTGGCAGTTGCATCCCGAGAAGAGGAAAAAGTGGTTCAAGGAAAAGAACGAAATGCAAACAGTGGCAACGACAACAAGACCCACAGACTTGGGATCGGATTCAGGTGATGAATCAAAGATCTCATTGGTTGGTATGACAAGTAAAATTGGTGAAGGCATTGATTGTAGAAGCAACTTGTTTCATATAAGGGTAATCATGTGACACACTAAGATAGACACATTAATCGACAGTGGATCTCAATCTAATATAATCTCAGAAGAATTGGTTAAGAAATTGGGGTTAAAAACACAAGTACATCATAAGCCTTACACACTTAAATGGATAAGCAATCATCATCAAATGCACAAAACAAAGTAGCGCACAATAAAATTTGCAATTTCATCTAAGTATGTGGATGAAGTAACATGTGATGTAGTGTCATTAAGAGAATGTGGAATGGTCTTAGGTAGTCCATACTTATATGATCGTAAGGGAATCTTCTACAGGACAAAGAATCAATATCAATTAACCAAAGCAGGTCAAGATTATGTGGTTCATGCTCATCATGTTAAGGCAAATAAAACACTTCAAACAATGGAACAGTTAAAGAAGGCAGTGCAAGCAAGCAACAAACCAATAATTGTTTCAAATGAAGTAATCGATCTTAAGCAAGAACAAGAAATGATTGTTGAATGGAAAATCAATCATAAGTTGCTTCAAGATAAGCTCATGCCGTGCAAATATTTCAAGTATATCAACTCATTTGCAGTCATATTTTTGATGTTGTCATTAGTAATGTTTTCTACATGGATGATAGTGGATTCAATAAGATGTAACAGGGTTCAAATGGATAACAATATACTATCAATTGTCATGATTGTTTTACAGTTGATCTTGACTAGACATGTGCACAGGACAAAGTTCAAAGATAGAGGACAAGCTGGGTGGCCTATCCCGAGCTTGTTGACTGATCAGTAACCTTTTGGGGACCAAAAGATCCTTTAGTGGGGAGGTGTGATCCAGAATCGGATCTAGGAGTCTAATAGGGCTCAAAAAGGCTAAAAAATGAAAGTGATTAGAATCAGACGAAACCAATTCCATTGCGTCTATCTTGTCTTCCTGATTCTGACCATATATTTACTTCATCAAATGGGCTTCATATGTAAAATATATCACATTCTAATAAAAAACCCAAACAGGTAAAAAAAGGGGGAAACTGTACAGTCCGTACAGTCCATGTGGCAGGTTGATTGTAAAGGTCGTACAGTCGTACAGGTGATGTGGCTGCATCTGGATATGACACGTGGTAGATGACAGGGTGTACAGCAGGTGATTTGGACTAGTCAGAGGGTGACACGTGTAACCACTATAAGGGTGACATGTGGCATAGGCTCACGGTGGTAGGTACAGTGGCATGCTGACATGGCAGTACGGTTGCTGACTAGGAAGACACCTTGGCAGACAGGTGGTCCAATCTTGTGTTGACAAGTGGCATCATATTCAACTAATGGGAAGGTGCCACATGGCCCAGTCTTGGGCTGCCACGTGGCACCCCTCTATTGGTTGTTGGTTTGGGCAAAATTTTGGGGTCTCCACTGGAGTCAAACCCCTGACCTCCACCAGGCTATGGACTGGCAGGACCAAGCTAACCACTCACTCCACTATTGGTTCTTAACAATCATATGGAAAATATTTTATTTAAGTTTGATTGAAAGTTTAGTTGGAGGTGGAAAGGGCTGGGGCTTAGCCCCAGCCCACGATTTCATTATTTGCATGTAACCACAACTAAAAGTGGTGCAGGCGCAATACGATAACCACCTATGGTGGTTAATGCAATAAAATCAGGCGTTTCCATATATCCAAGGGTGTAACCACTGGCCTAGATATCAGAGGCTACACCAAAAGGAGGAGTGGTTGCACGTGCATAGGAATAGGGCTCCGCCATATGGCCTTAACACAGGATCTGGTGCCATATTGAGGGGGGCCAGTGTGTCGCCACATGGAGTGCCTTAATAAGACCAGAGGGCCAGCCAAAAGGGGTTTGTGCCCTACATTATTGCAAAATGGATTTTTTATATAATGTTTCGGATTTTTATTTGATTTAGCCCTGTAACTAGTGGATTTTGGCCATTTTTGGGAGATATTGGGCATTTTTGGAGGCCAGATTTTGGGAGGAAGTTAGGGATGGATAACCAACTTTAGATCTATAAAAACCAAGCCTGTTTGAGGCTAGGAAGGACAGTTAGAGAAGATTTATGCTGAAGAGAAGGGAATCCAATCAAAAGCCATTTTTATGCAGGGAAGATGTTTAGGAGCAAACACTTGTGGGCTATTTCTAGGAGCTCCGGTCATCCATTTTGAATGTTGATGAAGGATCATCGTGACTAGAAAAGCAAGCATGGAGCCAATGCATGTTTTTTTTTTAAACACATGACACATAAGCTTGATAACTTTTTGAATTTTCATTAAAGGTGAAGCGCCAAACCTTCAAGGAAACATTTATGAAGTAGCGCCTGTTGTATTGTATCAGACCTTGAGCCTTACGCTCTTGTCTGAAATAGACAGGAGGCATTTACTTTAGTTAATGCAGCTAGCTAGGATTTTACTTTCCGGATTAGACAGTTTAGAGTTCGAGAGGGAAAACGGATATAGACACCCTGCTTTGTACATTTTGTAACATTATGATTGATCAAGCATTCAAAAGAGAGGAGCAAGTAGAGAATTACATGAAGAACACCCATGTACAGATTTGAATTAATAGAAGAGAGTCTTTGATTCAAATTCATGGCTGGTGTTGTTTCTTTGTGTATCTTGTTCATGTACTTATGAATGTTTGCTTTCTAGATATGCATTTTCTTTGTATATGCTGTGCATGTGATTTCATAGTTTGAAACTAAAGTCTGAAAGAGAATAAGTTTCAATTGTTTCTTTGTCTAAGCCAGGAGATTCCTGCAAGGTGTGCAGTGGAATTCATCTACAAGGAGTGTGTCGATGAAGGCTCAGTAGTTTTAATTTGTTCTCATTCACCCAGAAGTCGGAGCAAGTTGTTGAAATCGTGCAAAGAGTGCGCAGGCTGGAGAGGAAGCCTCAGTCGTGAATCTGAGTGAAGGGGAATCGAAGACTGCTGCCACAGGGGGTGCGAAGAGTCGGGCAAATTCAAAACTTGGGAAAACTGTTGAATATTGAGTGAAAAGGATTGCGCGTAGAGAAATCTATTTTCTAAGAGATTGAGAAACTGTGAAGAAAGCTCAGGAGGGAGAGAGGCCTTCAAAATTATTGAAAGAGTGMAGAGGAGAGTTCATGCAAGAAAACCCTAAGAAGGAATAAATCRATGGCCAAGATCTCATAGAGGAGACCGACAAAACCCGTCAGCTGGTTGATCTCGTGAAAGTGTGAGGGGGTTATGACCACAACCAATCCCAAGCTCAAGAGATTGGTGAGCTATTGGATTAGTGGGTGTTTTCCCGTCAKYCGTTAGATCACGRGAAAGTTGCACTGGGTTTAAACTCTAGTGTGCCRAGAAGGAGTCATCGGGATTTCAGAGTCATCGGGGTTTTCATAGTGTGAGAATCAGAGACCTTGAAAGTCCCAAAACCCGAGAAGAGATCTCAGCCATTGATCTCGGTAGGACACGTGGCAGTGTTCTGGGAAGCCATAGGAATTTTAGAGGCATCGGGGTTTTACAAGTCGAGAGAACTGAGACCTCTTGAGTCTCGAAACCCAGACGGAGAATATTAGCCGTTGATCTCCGTAGGGACACATGGCAGGATATCTCGAAGAATCGGGGTTCGGAGATTCAGGGTTTTCGGAGATAGGAGACTCTAGCATATTGAAATCGCGATCCGTGATTTCCCGATACTATAGGATCCATTGATCTGTGGGACATCTTTCCAAGGATCTGGAAGAGTCGATATTCGGAGTTTCAGAGTTCTCGGTGATGAGAGACTCACAACCACGAGAATCGTGATATCCCGATATGCGATTTCCCAATAGGGTTAAGGCCTCTAGTGGAGGACAGGTGTCGGAAAGTGAAGTCTTGCCGTGGGCCAATGCCAAGTGGCATCGGCATTTCGTGAGCTCGGAGGTTCGTGAATTGGAGCCACAAAGATTCACGTCAAAGTTTGCGATGTCGCGAGAGGCGATATCTCAGCAATCATCGGTTCGCATGTGGGACTGCGGGAACGAGTGGAAGACAGGTGGCATCGGGGTTCAGCATTTCAAAATTTTTAGTAGCGCAAGTTTTATGCATATCAAACCTGCGAAGTCTGAAACTCCGACAGGGATCAGGCCGTGGTCTCGTKGCATGGMAGATCATATGCGAAAGAGTAACCGAAAGGGGCTAAGGGTCACAAAAGCACCATTGGAGATCGGGAATTGGGGATTTTCACGAGCAGTGACTCACGACCGCATGAGTACCGATTTCCCGATAGGGTAATTCCCGATAGGAGACGAGGAAGGCATGAAGTGGGTATTCCATTGGGATTCGGGGATTTGTGAGACCCGATTCTGTTGTTTGAAGGACTTGCGATCCTATGGGTGCGGAGAAGTCTCAATCAGGGATAAGAAGAGTATTTTATCTCTTTGGGGGACGTGAAGAAGAAGGTCCTGGTGAGAGAGGATGCGTGCGGGTGGGCGTCTGCACCCAAGTGGTATCAGAGCGGGATTTATATCTTGTTTTTGTAGCAGAGGAAGAAAATTCACCATGCCGCCCAGAAGAGAAATATAGTCACCTGAACCCGAGGATAGGGAGGTGCAAAGAAGAGGTAGGCCAGCAGGGAATCCAGAGATGGAGAGGCAGATACAAGATCTTCAAGCGAGATTGGAAGATATGGAAGTAGCGCAGAGACGGACAGCAAATGTTGGAGCTCTAAGTGACTCCGAAGGCAAAGCTGAAGCTGAACAGCAAGGGGAAGTTGCAGCCGAAGATGCAGCCAGTGAGTGGTTAATTAAATCCATTGCCAGGATGAGTTCAAAGACAAAAATGGACATTCCAACTTATGAAGGAAGTCTGTATGCAGAAGAGATGTTGGACTGGATTAGAGCTCTTGACACCTACTTCGATTATGAGGATATCGAAGAGGATAAAAAGGTAAGGCATGATGTCACGAAATTGAAAGGACATGCAAGATTATGGTGGGATGAGCTTCAGATAGATAGATGTTCCAAAGGCAAGCAAAAGATCAAAAGTTGGGATCGAATGGTTGCGAAGATGAAGGCAAAGTTCATCCCAAGGGACTATCATATCACACTGTTCAGGAGAATGTAGAACCTGAGATAGAAGTTGATGACGGTGAAGGAGTATACCGAAGAATTTTACAAGCTCAATATCAGAGCAGGTCATCGGGAGAGCGATGATGAAAAAGTTGCCAGGTACATGAATGGCTTAAGATACGATATCCAGGACGAGATGAGTATGACAACCATAAGAACGGTTGAGGATGCGTATCAGATGGCATTGAAATAGAAGAGAAGCTAAGCTAAAAACCAGCACAGCGAGGCCGAGGCAAGAGCCAGCCGAGAGGAAAATCAGTTGCCCAAGATAGGTTCCAGAAATCTAAGGATGACTGGAAGAAGCCTCAGGGTAAAGTTGAAAGAGGTGGAACCTTGCAGCGAGGGACACATACCGAATAGAGAAGGCAGCAAAATGATCAGCGAGGAGATTACACTGATGCAAACACTTTTCCTCATACCAGAGGTAGAGGAAGAGGCAGAGGAGGAATCATCACATGCTACACATGTGGGAAGAATGGGCATAAAGCGGTTGATTGTCCAGATAGAAAAAATGATGGAGGAGAAGCTCACATCGCCGAGGCACAGAGGCATAATGCTAAGACAGAAGATGCAGAAGACAGAAGGTCATTGACGATGTGTAAAGTTCTCTTAACACCCGAGAAGGAGGTGGAGGATACAGCTCAGAGAAGCAGACTGTTCAGAACTACATGCAAGACCAAAGACAGGAAATGCAAAGTCATTGTGGATAGCAGAGGCACCGATAATCTTGTTTCAACCGAGATGGTGGAGAAACTAGAGCTGGAAATGACTGATCACCCGAGTCCATACAAAGTTTCATGGCTACAAAAGGGACATCAGGTGAGTGTCACTAAACAGTGCTTAGTTGACATTAAAATAGGGGGATATAATGACAAAATTTTATGTGATGTCATTCCTATGGATGTTTTCCATTTACTGCTAGGAAGACCATGGCAGTATGACAGAAACATAATTCATGATGGGAAAATGAATACATATACCCTAGAGAAGAATGGGAGAACGCACATGTTACTTCCAATAAAAGATAAGGATGTAAAGTCGGAAGTGAACAACAGGGTACTTCTCATGAGTGGGAAGGAGCTTCTTACAGAAGTTAAGAAGAAGGAAGATCCACAATTATTTGTGGTCAGGAAACCAAAAATCATTTTGACCAGCACAAGAGTGGATGATTTGCCGAAAGAAATTCAGGAACTACTAGAGGAATTCGTTGATATAGTGGTGGACGAATTACCTCATTCGTTGCCGCCAATGAGGAGCATAAGTCACCACATAGACCTTGTACCGGGAGCTTGTTTACCAAACAAGGCTGCATACAGGTTGACGCCTCAAGAGAACGAGGAGGTTAAGAAGCAGGTCCAGGAGTTATTGGACAAGGGATTGGTCAGGGAAAGTTTGAGTCTATGTGCCGTTCCAACGGTACTCAGCCCAAAGAAAGATGGAGGCTAGAGAATGTGCACTGATTCCATAGCCATTAACAAGATCACCATCAGGTATAGGTTCCCATTGCCAAGAATGGATGACTTGATGGACTGTTTAAGTGGAGCCAATTATTTTTCAAAAGTCAATTTGAAAAGCAGATACCATCAAATTCGCATGAGGGAAGGCAATGAGTGGAAGACAGCCTTCAAGACCAATGAAGGATTATATGAATGGCTAGTCATGCCATTTGGCTTGACGAATGCACCAAGTACATTCATGAGGCTAATGAATGAAGTGCTGAAGGAATTCATAGGTAAGTTTGTCATTGTTTATCTAGATGACATATTGATTTTCAGCAAAACAAAGGAAGAGCATTTGAAGCATTTAGATACAGTAATGAGGAAGCTACAGCAAGAGAAGTTGTTGATCAACATGAGGAAATCTTCATTTATGAAGAAAGAACTCATTTACTTGGGGTTTGTCATATCGGCAAATGAATTGAAGATGGATCCAAGTAAAGTGGATGTAATAAAGAATTGGCCATCACCAAGAAATGTTTTCGAGGTGAGAAGTTTTCATGGACTGGCAAGTTTCTACAGGAAATTCATCTGAAATTTTAGCGGAATCAACGTAGCAATGATGGACAAAGTCAGGAAAAGACATAAATCTTTTCATTGGACTGAAGAGGCTGAGAAAATATTCAATCTATTGAAGTGTAAGATCATAGAGCAACCGGTGTTGGTGTTGCCATATTTTCAGAAGACATTTCAGGTGAAATGTGATGCGAGTGGCTTTGCCATAGGAGCGGTCTTGAGTCAGGATGACATACCAATTGCTTATTTCAGTGAGAAGCTGAATGAGGCCAAGGAAAAATACTCCACATATGATAAAGAATTTTATGCCATCATACAGGCATTGAAAAAATGGAGACACTATTTGATTCCAAGAAAATTCATTTTATATAGTGATAATCATGCATTGCAATATGTAACTCAGCAGGAGAAATTAAATCAGAGGCATGTTAAATGGGTAGAATACATGCAGAATTTTACATTTGTTATCAAACATATTTCAGGTACTGCTAACAAAGTGGCTGATGCTTTGAGCAGGAAATGTTTGTTGTTGCAGAAGTTCAAGGTCAAGACTTTAGGCTTTGACGATCTTAGGGAGATGTACGCTGGTGGTGCAGATTTTGCAGAGGTGTATGGAGCAGTTGAGAATCCAGTTCTCAAAGACAAAAGCCCATGGATGGATTACATGATCCAAGATGTATTGCTATTCAGAGGAAATCAATTGTGTATTCCAAATTGCTCCATGAGGGAGAACTTGGTGAAAGAAAAGCACAACAGAGGCTTAGCAGGGCACTTTGGCCATGACAAAACATATGCAAAGTTGAGAGAAGCATACTTTTGGCCGAAGATGCGAAAAAATTTCAAGAAGTTTGTTGACAGGTGTAGAATTTGTCAGCATTCGAAAGGCAAAAAGCAGAATGCGGGATTCTATCAATCATTACCCATACCCGACAGGCCGTGGGATGAAATCAACATGGATTTCGTGTTGGGATTATCGAGGACACAAAGAGGACATGATTCCATCTTTGTGGTAGTTGAAAGGTTTTCGAAGATGGCACATTTCATTCCGTTCCAAAAGACCAGCGTTGCGACTCACATCGCAAACTTATTTTTCAAGGAGGTTGTTAGACTTCATGGTTTACCCAGAAGCATTGTATCGGACAGGGATACGAAATTTATTGGACATTTCTGGATGACACTCTGGAAGAAGATGAGAACTAACTTAATGTTCAATTCTTCCTATCATCCATAGACATATGAGCAGACAGAAGTGGTCAACAGAAGTCTAGGAGACTTGCTGAGAAGCTTAGTGATGGAGCACCACAGTAGCTGGGATAGTGTATTGCCACAGGCAGAATTCGCCTACAATGATTCAGTGAATCAAAGCACAGGGAAAAGTATGTTTGAGATAGTATATGAAAGGCAGCCAAAAGGTGTTTTGGAGCTGAGGGATTCGGAACAAATAATGACTCAGAGTGCAAGCACTGAAGAATTCACTGAGGAAATGAGGGAACTTCACAGCAGGGTGAAGCAGCGACTGACAGAATCAAATCAGGAGTACAAGCGCAGAGTGGATCAGCATTGGAGACAACTTCAATTTCAGGTTGGAGATCTAGTTCTGGCACATCTGAGGAAAGAAAGGTTCCCAAGGGGAACATACAACAAGCTGAAGATGAAGAAAATTGGACCCTGCAGAGTCCTAAAGAAATTGGGAGAAAATGATTATGAAATTGAATTGTCGGATGAGATTGGAATATCTCCGACATTCAATGTATCAGACTTATATCCATATAAGGCTGAGGAAGCAGGAGCTGGGAATGATGAACATCCATAAATTCAATGGCAAAAGAAGATGCCGATGGCAGAAAAGCCACAAATGGAGCGTATACTTGACAAAAGGGTAAGCAAGACGACCAGGCGAAAGCAGTATTTTGAGTATCTAGTCAAATGGAAAAACCATCCAGTGGAGGATGCCAGCTGAGATACAGAAGTAGAAATTAAGAAGCATGAACAGACTGTGCAGGAGCTCATGGACAAGAGCCTATGAAATCTTTCAAGCAGGGGAGTATGATGCAGGAGCATCGCGACTACCAAAGCAAGCGTGGAGCCAGCGCATGTGTTTTTTTTAAACACATGACACATAAGCTTGATAACTTTTTGAATTTTCATTAAAGGTGAAGCACCAAACCTTAAAGGAAACATTTATGAAGGAGTGTCTTTTGTATTATATCAGACCTCGAGCCTTACGCTCTTGTCTGAAATAGATAGGAGGCATTTACTTTAGTTAATGCAGGTAGATAGGATTTTACTTTCCAGATTAGATAGTTTAGAGTTCAAGAGGGAAAACAGATATAGACACCCTCCTTTGTACATTTTGTAACATTATGATTGATCAAGAATTCAAAATACAGGAGCAAGTAGAGAATTGTATGAAGAACACCCATGTATCGATTTGAATTAATAGAAGAGAGTCTTTGATTCAAATTCATGGCTGGTGTTTTTTCTTTGTGTATCTTGTTCATGTGCTTTTGAATGTTTGCTTTCTAGATATGCATTTGCTTTGTATATGCTATGCATGTGATTTCAGGGTTTGAAACTGAAGTCTGAAAGAGAATGAGTTTCACTTGTTTCTCTGTCTAGCCAGGAGATTCCTGCAAGGTGTGCAGTCCAATTCATCCGCAAGGAGTGTGTCGATGAAGGCTCAGCAGTTTTACTTTGTTCTCATTCACCAAGAAGTGGGAGAAAGTTGTTGAAACCGTGCAAAGAGTGTGCAGGCTGGAGAGGAAGCCTCAATCGCGAATCTGAGTGAAGGGGAATCGAAGACTGCTGCTGCAGGGGGTGTGCAGAGGCGGGCAGATTCAACACTTTGGAAAACTGTTGAATATTGAGTGAAAAGGAGTGCGCGCAGAGAAATATCTTTTCTAAGAGATCGAGAAATTGTGAAGAAAGCTCAAGAGGGAGAGAGGCCTTTAGAATTATTGAAAGAGTGCACAGGAGAGTTCGTGCAAGAAATCCCTAAGAAGGAAGAAATCGACGGCCAAGATCTCATAGAGGAGATCGACAAAACCCGTCAGCCGGTGGATCTCGTGAAAGTGTGAGGGGGTTATGACCACAATCGAGCCCAAGCTCGAGAGATTGGTGAGCTGTTGGATCAGTGGGTGTTTTCCTGTCAACCGTTAGATCACGGGAAAGTTGCACTGGGTTTAAACTCTAGTGTGTCGAGAAGGAGTCATCGGGATTTCAGAGTCATCAGGGTTTTCATAGGGTGAGAATCAGAGACCTTGAAAGTCCTGAAAACCCGAGAAGAGATCTTAGTCGAGAGAACTGAGACCTCTTGAGTCTCGAAACCCCGATGAAGAATCTTAGCCGTTTATCTCTATAGGGACATGTGGCAGGAGATCCTAAAGAATCGGGGTTTCCGGAGACAGGAGACTCGAGCATATTGAAATCGCGATCCACGATTTCCCAATACTGTAGGAGTCGTTGACCTGCGGGACGCGTGTCCAAGGATCTGGAAGAGTCGGTATTCAGTGTTTCGGATTTCTCAATGACAAGAGACTCAAAACCACAGGAATCGCGATATCCCGATACACGATTTCCCAATAGGGTTAAGGCCCGTAGTGGAGGGCAGGTGTCAGAAGGTGAAGTCTTGTCGTGGGCCAATGCCAAGTGGCATCGACATTTCGTGATCTTGGAGGTTCGCGAATTGGAGCCACAAAGATTCACGTCAAATTTTGCGAGGTCGTGAGAGGTGATATCTCGACAACCGTCGGTTCGTGTGTGGGACTGCGGGAACGAGTGGAAGACAGGTGGCATCGGGGTTCAGCATTTTGGAATTTCTAAGAGCGCAGGTTTTACGCATATCAAACCCACGAAGTCCGAAACTCCGACGGGGAGCAGGCCATGGTCTTGTGGCATGGCAGATCATATGTGAAAGAGTAACCGGAAGGGGCTAAGGGTCACAGAAGCACCATCGGAGATTGGGAATCAGGGATTTGCACGAGCAGTGACTCACGATCGCGTGAGTACCGATTTCCCGATAGGGTAATTCCCGATAGGAGACGAGGAAGGCATGAAGTGGGTATTCCATCGGGATTCGGGGATTTGTGAGACCTGATTCCGTTTTTTGAAGGACTCGCGATCCTACAGGTGCGGAGAAGTCCTGATCAGGGATAAGAAGAGTATTTTATCTCTTTGGGGGCCGTGAAGAAGAAGGTCCTGGTGAGAGAGGACGCGTGCGGGTGGGCGTCTGCACCATATGTCGTTTCTTCTGATGGGTTCTAGAGATCTAGAAGAACATGACCAGATCAGTCTTGTATCGTAATGGCACCAGTGCGATGTACTTTTTGAGCTTTGAATAGAAATAAATAAGCCTCCCCCACTGACACAAAGGCCCAAAAATGTAGGCAATTTTGTGCCGAACTCCATTATCACTTCTCTTGTTATGGTTTGCTGTTTATTACTTCATTTCAAATCTGCATATATGTATATGGCTGTCATAATTCCTCTTATTTCCTCATTCTTTCATTAAGCTTCTCAAATGGTTAATTAACACATGCAATTAAAAACTCAACCATAGTCATTAAAGGATCTTTTCGGATCACCACCAAATAGAGCTATACATTTCTCCATTAATTTGATGCCTAAGGCTGCGTTACTATCCAAAACTCCTTATAGGATGATTATACCAAAGACGAAATAATTCCAAATGCAACTTAAAGAAATTTTTAAGAAGGGTTATATATGCCCAAGTTTTTCACCTTGGGGTGCGTCGGTGTTAGTTGCAAAGAAGAAGGATGAAAGATTAAGGTTGTGCATTGATTTCAAGAAGCTGGATAAGGTGATTGTGAAGAACAAGTATCATTTTTCAATGATAGATGATATTTTTGATCAGTTGAAAGATGCAATGCTATTCTCCAATATTGACCTCAGGTTAGGCTATCAGGTGATAGTTAAAGAATATGATATTAGCAGGATGGCATTTAGAACAAGGTATGGCCATTATGAGTTTGTGGTGGTTCTATTTGGGTTGTCAGATGCATTAGTTGTCTTCATGTGTTTGATCAATGGTATTTTTAGAAATTACTTGAAAACGTTTCTAATTTTATTTTTAGATGACATATTTATCTTCTCTAAGGTTGAAGAAGAGCATGATGTGACATCCCCCAAAAATAAATATTTTTATGTGATGGAAATTTATTTCCATTTTTGGCAAATTTGAATATGGAAATTTTTTTCCATTTATGGCAATTCCAAATTTTGAATTTAATAATTGTATTTAATTATTGTGATTGTTGGGTAGAGATCTGTTTGGACCCAACTAACTATTTGACTATGACACTTGTATCACAACAAAATAATTATATTAACTGTCGGAGGACAAATGGAACAGCCACGTTAAAATCAGTTGACCATGACTCCATGAGTGGGGAACAAGTTGGAACTGCCCCTAGGCTAATGATTACAAGTGGCAAGTAAGAGATTTGGTCACTGGCAGCCCCTGAAAATCATGGATTAAGAAAATATGCGAAAATCCCCAAAGGAGGGAAAAGACCTGGGGAAAAATGGATAAATAGCATATGAGACGAGGCAGGACACTGCCAAGTATGTGGGGAAAGGATTCATGAGCTCTCTTGTTGTTATGAACACTGCGGATTGAGTGTGAGGCAAGAGGATCTTGCTGAAACCGAATTGTCTTGTTGTTATGAACACTGTTGAGCAAGTGTGAGGCAAGAGGAGAACCGTTGGAATTGAAGGACACTATTGAGGAGGAGTTTACAAGTTTGCCCTCATGGATTCATGGTCAGGCTAGGGGGTGAATCAGGCAAGTAGATTTGGATTTCCTGTTCTATGGTTGGGAGGACATGGTCGATCCCTTTGTCTTCCCGTGGATTGGATTCAGATATGTGGATCTATCCCTTTTTATTATGAATGGCTATAATTTCATCCGATGTCATGTATCCTGTAAATTTGAACTAGAATAGTTTCCATTCTCTGTTGAATGATTTGATATTTGATGCATTGTATTTGATTAAAAATTTGAACAGCAACGATTTCTCTTCTTTCTTTATTTTCGTTATGAGAAATTTATGTGAAGGAAATCCATATATATATGGTTGAAATTTGTTTGTTGGAATGTTCATATCTATCTGCCAAAGTAGAGTTACTTGTAATGGAAGATGAAGTTTGTTTGTAGTTTTACTCTGTTTGTTGTCATGTAGTTCAGAGTAAACATCCAAACTTTGGAAAATTGTTCCTCTTGTGAGTAAAATGCTAGATGGATGCACCTGTAATTTATATTCCTTTAAGTAAGTAAGGAAAGGAGGAGCTTGACATCAATAGGGAAGGTCCTCTCGGTAGTTAAACCGCCAAAAACCCAAACCCTGATCCCTCGAAAACATCAAATTATAATTACCAAATTCTAATGGAATGATATTCTTAACTATGTATTTTTATAGACGCACAGATCTCGTACTGTCGACATTTATTGCATTGATTTAAAAGAGGCTCTGAGTGGATATTATAGAATTTATTCTATACAGAGAATTTTTTTTATCCTTTGTGTCCCTCTGTGCACGTAAATTTCCTAAGTCCTCAGGCGTTCGAAATTCTGTGAAGTAAAGGTATATCGTATACTTTACACCCTCAGTTTCCCAGAAGAAAAAGTAAGTTTTCTCCCAAAAAACAAAGTTTGAGAATACCCGCAAAGTTAAAGACCAAGGAGTGATGAAACTAGTGTGAAGAGTTACAGTGGGAGCTCTCTCTCCCTTTACGTTTGTTTTTATTTCCTTAAATTTTTGACAGGAACACTTAGTCCAACTTTCCTTTTGCCTTTTGGAGGTTCATGTATATTGAAGTATGGATTCTGAACTCACGAAGTTCCAAATCCCAAAACCTTGAAGCTTCCACTTTTCACTTTTCGGTTTTCCTTTTTCTTTTGTGGTTGTGCACCATGTGTTCGTAAATCCCAAAATCCCAAAGTAGCAGGTCCCACTTTACCTTTTCGGAACCTCGGGAAATGTCTTTCGTGGTTCTTGACATTTGAAACCATAAAACCCCGAGTTTCGAAATCCCGAAGTAGCGGGTCCCACTTTACCTTTTTTGAGCCTCAGGAAATGTCTTGCTTGGTTGTTGACATTTGAAACCTTGAAACCCCGAGTTCCGAAATTACGAAGTAGCGGGTCCCACCTTACCTTTTCGGAGCTTCGGGATATGTTTGTGCTGTTGTTTGACATTTGAAACCTTAAAACCCCAAGTTATGAAATCCCAAATTACGGGTCCCACCTTTTCTCTTTTTTCACTTTTAACGATTTCAGAAGTTCTGGTGTGTAAAGGCTTGGCATTTGAATTCACAGGATTCCGAATCCCGAAATCCTGAAGGGGGTCCCACCTTTCCTCTTTTTCATTTTTTGCAATTTCGTAAGTTCTCGTGTGTAAAGGCTTGGAGTTTGAAGTCATGGGATTCTGAATCCCAAAATCCCAAAGGGGGTCCCACCTTTCCTCTTTTTCACTTTTTGCGATTTCGAAAGTTCTGGTGTGTAAAGGCTTGGTGTTTAAAGTCACGAGATTCCGAATCCTGAAATCCCGAAGGGGCTCCCACCTTTCCTCTTTTTCACTTTTCACGATTTCGGGAGTTCTGGGCTATAGAGGTTAGGCTTTGAATTCATGAAACTCTGAACCCCGAAAGGCGGGTCCCACTCRTCCCTTTTCTCTTTTTGCAAGTTGTTGTGAGGAACTTTATGATCCGACAATTCATGGGATTTCRGTACTTTCTTGATGAATTTTCCACCGTCCRTTCCTCTAARGACATCTGATCGCTACCCTCCTGAGTTTTGATAGGTCATCCTTAACTTTTGCACAAATCTATGGGATCTAATGATCCACTAGATTTCATWMCTTTTCCCGACCATTTTATCACCGTTCATTCTCCTAAAGATATATGGCAAGGAAAATTTGGTGTTTTTCCACTGGATCTCAACCCCTGTAAGACGATGTTACTCTCAKCCTTGCTCTGAACACTTCATGGTGATATCCTTTTCTCTCTCTGAACAACAGAGGCTCCTTCGAGCTAAGTTCGTATCGCCCTCTTACTTTGAGTATGCTGGAAGGGTGTAGGGAATAAGGGAAGGAACAAAATCATGGAGGGACTTTTCCTTTTACCCACGGAAGCTTATATTCGAAGTAGATTAGATGGGTGTAATAATACCCTTACGGTCAGAATTGAATCATTGCTGTTTTTTTTTTTACATTATAAGCTTAAAAAAAAATTGATTTATGCCATGGGAATAAGCTTTTTTTTTATGGTGATTTTTGAGGTCCATTACATATGGTATCAGAGCAAAAGTTACAACACTGGGCCTGAACAGGGCCACATTAACTGCTTAGTATATATATTCCGATCTATGAGAAAACTAACAAACCTTGTGAATTGCAAACAGAAAGCTCTTATGTTTTGTGTTAAATAATGGAAACTCAAGAAGGTGAAGAAATCAGGATGGAAGAGAATCTGCAGCAAGAACCTCCTAGAGATCTGAGACAAAACAGTGATGGAAGATCATCCACATAGGTGTTGGAAACAATGAGAAACCTTATAGTTGAACTACAGGTTTTCAAGGCCGACAATGAAAAATTAAGGAAGGAAAAGCAGGAACAAAAAGAGATAAATGAAGTCTTGTTGCGTAGTATAGTAACCAAGAAAATCCCAAAAGATGATAACCATGAGGAAGAGGTCAACAAAAGGGCCTCAAAGAATTCTGATGTGAGAACAAAAAAAGGAGACAGTTCATCTGAAGGGACACCTTCAGCTAAAGAAAAAACCATACCAGACAAGAAAGGAAAACAAACAGACCACCTTGAAGGAGAATTTAAAAAGATTAAACTAGCTACTTTTGATGGAGAGTCTAGGACATGAGAAGAAGTCGAGGCATGGTTGATGCACATCAAAAAATACTTCCAAATCTACAACTATTCCAGCAACATGAAGGTCAAAATGGTCATCTACAATCTGAAGGGAAATCCCAGCATTTGGTGGTAGGACCTGAAATTGGCCAAGGGACTAAAGGAGAAATAGTTGGAATGGTCCGACTTCAAGAAGTATTTTAAGAAACAATACCTTTCTGAGAGATATTATGAAAGGAAGACGAAAGAATTTTCTGAATTACGACTCACACAAATGATGATGGATGACCTTATAAATAAATTTTTTGAACTACTAAGGTTTGTACCATACATCCAGGAGGATAAGGTAAAAATCCAGCGATTCTTAAGTTTTTTACCAGAGTTCTTCAAGGACAGAATTGAGATTGAAAACCCCAAATCGTTGAGTGAGTTATTCAGAAAGGCACGAATGTGCTATGACCAGTCTAAACAGCGGGTAGAGTTTCCCAAGACCTGGAAGGATAAGAAGCAAGATAGAATAAACTAGCGGAAGAAGAGATACCAGCCAGCTCCTTATCAGAATGCAACGAAGGGTTTCCCAAGGAAAGATTTTCACTCCAATCATCCGAATACGCAAGATAGCGGTAAACCGGTAAACCTTGGAATGAAGAAGTTTGGGGACAACTCCCATGAGCCATTAAAGTGTTGGGAGTGTGGAGAACCTCATCTAAGGTGGAATTGTCCACATTTAATTACAACAACTAGAATTGTTGTTCACAATTTGCAGGAAGCCTCGATAGTGGGTGACATGGGCAGAAGTCTGCATCGGATAAATGTAGCCATAGATGGTCGACAAGATGACCACCAGTCCTCAGTGGTAGAGATTGAAGGTAAAATCCTTGACACTCGAATTTCTATTTTAATTGAACCTGGAGCTATGTTAAGTT
Organism: Picea mariana; assembly: GCA_032191745.1. Classification (NCBI taxonomy): domain Eukaryota; kingdom Viridiplantae; phylum Streptophyta; class Pinopsida; order Pinales; family Pinaceae; genus Picea; species Picea mariana. The sequence continues at coordinate 24,722 of JASDQU010011167.1, read as the reverse complement.
ATATTACGCCCGATGTAGTAGAGTTGAATAAACTTAAGAAACAAAAGCATGAAAAACCTTGGCTTGTACAAGTAGCAACAGGGACTAAAAGAAAAGTAGTTAACTTTATTTCTGATCTTGAGTTCATTTTATATTGTCAAAATATAAGGACCAATCTGAACATCTGACCACTAGGGTCTTATGATATGATTATTGGGATGGACTGGTTGGAACAACACAAAGCAGTACTAGATTTTTGTACAAAGATACTTAGCTATAAAGATAATTTTGGCACTGTTAGAACAACCCAAGGCATACCAAAACCTATGTCAGTCAGACAAGTTTCAGCGATGCAATTCAAGAAATGTATTAGAAAGGGATTTCAAGTTTATGCCATCCAAGTAACGAACCTATTAGAAAAATAAGATAAGCCCAAGTTAGAAGACTTTGTTGTCCTACATGAATTCAGAGACATGTTTTTTGATGAGATACCAGAATTGCCTCCTAGGAGAGAAATAGATTTCTCCATAGACTTACTACTCGGATCAGCCCCTCTCTCAAAAGCACCGTATCGAATGAGTCTACCAGAACTGACAGAATTAAAAATACAATTACAGGAATTGTTGGATAAAGAGTATATCAGACCAAGTGTCTCGCCATGGGGAGCACCATTCCTCTTTGTGAAAAAGAATGACAGTACTCTAAGACTATGTATCGATTATAGACAACTGAACAAAGTGACCATTAAGAACAAATACCCCTTACCATGGATAAATGATCTGTTCAATCAAGTTGGTGGGGCCAAGATCTTCTCCAAATTGGATTTACGATCTGGATATCATCAGGTTAGGATAAAGGACCAAGACATAAACAAAATATCTTTTCGAAAAAGATATGGACACTACGAGTTTATAGTCATACCTTTCAGACTCACTAATGCACCAGCCACGTTTATGTGCTTGATGAACAAGTTCGTGGTAGTATTTATCAACGATATTATGGTCTATTCTAAAACGAAGGAGGAAGATGATGAACACTTACGAATAGTTCTGCAAACACTAAGAAAACACAAACTATACACAAAATTTGACAAGTGTGATTTCTATCAAAAAGAAATACAATATTTAGGACATGTCATTTCCTCATAAGGTATTTTCGTGGACTCAGAAAAGATAAAAGTCAGTATGGAATGGCTAGTACCTAAGGATGTGGTAGATATTTGGTCATTCATGGGAAGTACTGGGTATTATCGCAAATTTATAGAAGGGTTCTCCAAGATAGCCTACCCTATCACGTCATTACAAAAGAAAGGAACCAAGTCTAACTGGTCGCAAAAGTGTCAAGACAGTTTTAACAAACTAAAAGAATTATTTACATCAACACCCATCTTGAAGGTAGCAGACTCAGATAAAGACTTCACAGTATGCGTTGATGCAAGTAAAGAGGGGCTAGGCGGTGTTCCAACTCAGGAAGGGCACGTGATTTGTTATGAATCCCAAAAATTACAGGAACACGAGAAAAATTATGTCAGTTGTGACTTAGAATTGGCAGTAGTAATACATACCTTAAAAATGTGGCGACACTATATCATGGGCAGAAAATTCTTACTATTGACAGATAATAGCAGAGTGAAATATATGTTTAACCAACTAGACATTAATGTGAGACAAGCAAGGTGGCTAGCCTTCTTGAGCTAATTTGACTTCAAAGTCAGACATATCAAGGGTAAGGAAAATAAAGTAGCAGATGCTTTAACCCGCAGAATCCATGGGTTATTTGAGATAAATATCAGCAGAGCAGAAAGTGATCTGGAACAAAGAATAAGAATGGAAGGTATTAATGACAAAAATTACACTAAGATGATGGCGGAATTGAAAAATAGTGTCACAAACTCATATGAACCAGATATAAGTATCAACAAGGAGGGACTACTAATATTTAAAAACAAACTTTACGTACCAGATTTAACAGAGCTAAAATTAACTACTTTAGATGAAGTGCATAAGAATCCATACTCTGGCCATCTAGGTTACCATAAAACAATAACAACACTCACAAAACTATTTTACTGGCCTAATATGAAGGGAGAAACAACAGAGTACTTGGCTAAGTGCCAATATTGTTAGCAGGTTAAGGCTAAACACCAACATCTAGCCAGACTATTACAACCATTACTAGTACCAGAATGTAAATGGGAGATCATCTCACTGGACTTTATCACAGGTTTTCCTAAAACTCAGAAACATAATGATTTTATCATGGTTTTAATTGATAAACTCAGTAAGTCTGCACACTTTATTCCTATAAAGTCTACTTTTAAAGCTATTAACATTGCTGAAATATTCATGAAAGAAATTTTTAGACTGCATGGTATTCCTAAATTGGTGATTTTAGATAGAGACGTAAAATTCACATCCACTTTTTGGAAGGAATTGTTTGCAGGGCTAAATACTAATTTGAATTTCAGCACGAGTTATCACCCACAAATAGATGGACAGACTGAAAGGAAAAACCAAATCATAGAAGATATGCTCCGCATGTATGTAATAACAAAACCAAACAAGTGGGAAGACTACCTACACTTTGTGGAATTTGCATATAACAATGGGTACCAAAATTCAGCTAAGTTGAGCCCTTTCAAAATACTATATGGTAGAAAGTGTACAAATCCAATTAGCCGGGATAACCTGGCTGACAGACTCATGGTTGGACCAAAGATGCTCCAAGAAATGGAGAACATGGTAAATAAAGTACAACATAACTTGAAATAAGCACAGGACAGACAGAAGAGCTATGCGGATTAGAAAAGACGACACTTGGAATTTCAAGTGGGAGACCATGTTTATTTGAAGGTCAAAGCCTGAAAAAGCTAACTGAAGTTGGGGAACTGTGCTAAGATGGCACCCAAGTTTTGTGGGCCCTTCGAGATACTAACTAGAGTTGGACCCGTAGCATATCAGATTGCACTTCCAGCTAATTTAAGAATTCATAATGTATTTCATGTTTCTTTGTTAAAAAAGTATATTCATGATGCTACTCACATGATTGATTGGAACTTGGTGCAGGTGGAACCCAAGGGCGAGTTCTAGGTGGAACCCCTGTGCATTCTGGACCGGAGAGAAGTAACACTTCGGAGCAGAGCCATCGCTCAGGTAAAGGTGCAATGGAAGCACTTTATTCCTGAGGAGGCCACTTGGGAATTGGAGGGAGATTTGCAGAAATCTCATCCAATCCTGTTCCAAGAAAGGAACGAACACTGAGGACAGTGTTTTACTGAAGGGGGAAAGGATGTGACATCCCCCAAAAATAAATATTTTTATTTGCTGGAAATTTATTTCCGTTTTTGGCAAATTCGAATCTAGAAATTTTTTTCCATTTATGGCAATTCTGAATTTCAAATTTAATAATTGTATTTAATTATTGTGACTGTTGGGCAGAGATCTGTTTGGACCCAACTAAATATTTGACTATGACACTTTTATCACAACAGAATAATTATATTAACTTCCAGAGGACAAATGAAACAACCACGTTAAAATTAGTTGACCATGACTCCATGAGAGGGGAACAAGTTGGAACTGCCCCTGGGCTGATGATTAGAAGTGGAAAATCAAATATTTGGCCACTAGAAGCCCCTGAAAATCAGGGATTAAGAAAATCTACGAAAATCCCCAAAGGAGGGAAAAGACCTGGGGAAAAATGGATAAATAGCATACACGAGGAGGCAGGACACTGCCAAGTATACAGGGAAAGGATTCTTGATCTCTCTTGTTTTTATGAACACTGCACATTGAGTGTGAGGCAAGAGGAGCTTGCTGAAGCAGAATTGTCTTGCTATTATGAACACTCTTGAGTAAGTGTGAGGCAAGAGGAGAACTGTTGGAATTGAAGGACACTGCTGAGGAGGAGTTTGCAAGTTTTCCCTCATGGATTCATGGTCAGGCTAGGGGGTGAATCAGGCAAGTAGATTTGGCTGCCCTGTTCTACGGTTTGGAGGAACGTCATTGTTCCCTTTGTCTTCCCGTGGATTGGATTCAGATATGTGGATCTATCCCTTTTTATTATGAATGGATATATTTTCAGCCGATGTCATGTATCCTATAAATCTGAACTAGAATAGTTTCCATTCTCTATTGAATGATTTGATATCTGATGCATTGTATTTGATTAAAAAATGGAACTGCAACGATTCCTCTTCTTTTTCTATGTTCGTTATGAGAAATGTATGTGAAGGAAATCCATATATATATATATATATAGTTGTAATTCGTTTGCTGGAATGTTCATATCTATCTGTCGAAGTAGAGTTACTGGTAATGGAAGATGAAGTTCGTTTGTAGTTTTACTCTCTCTGTCATCGTGTAGTTCGGAACAAACATCCAAACTTTGGAAAATTGTTCCTCCTGTGAGTAAAATGCTAGATGGATGCACTTGTAATTTATATTTCTTTAAGTAAGGAAAGGAGGAGCTTAACGTCAATAGGGAAGGTCCTTTCAGTAGTTAAACCCCCAGAAAACCAAACTCAGATCCCTCAGAAACATCAAATTATAATTACCAAATTCTGATGGAATGATATTCTTAACTATGTATTTTTATAGACGCACAGATCTCGTAGTGTTGACGTTTAATGCATTGATTTAGAAGAGGCTCTGAGTGGATATTATAGAATTTACCCTATACAAAGAATTTTTTTTATCCTTTGTGTCCCTCTGTGCTCGTAAATTTCCTAAGTCCTTAGGCATTCATAATTTTGTGAAGTAAAGTTATATCGTATCCTTCTACACCCTCAATCTCCCAGAAACAAAAGTAAGTTTTCTCCCAAAAAATGAAGTTTGAGAATACCCGCAAAGGTTAAAGACCAAGGAGTGATGAAACTAGTGTGAAGAGTTACAGTAGGAGCTCTCTCTCCCTTTGCGTTTGTTTTTATTTCCTTAACGTTTTGATAGGAACACTTAGTCCAACTTCCCTTTCGCCTTTCCGAGGTTCGTGTATATTGAAGTATGGATTCTGAACTCACGAAGTTCTGAATCCTGAAACCCTGAAGCTTCCACTTTTCACTTTTCGGTTTTCCTTTTTATTTTGTTGTTGTGCACCATGTGTTCATAAATCCCAAAATCCCAAAGTAGCAGGTTCCACTTTATCTTTTCAGACCCTCAGGAAATGTCTTGTGCGGTTGTTGACATTTGAAACCTCGAAACCCCGGGTTCCGAAATCCTGAAGTAGTGGTCCCACCTTACCTTTTCGGAGCTTCAAGATATGTTTGTGTTGTTGTTTGACATTTGAAACCCTGAAACCCCGAGTTCTAAAATTCTGAATTACAGGTCCCACCTTTCCTCTTTTTTCACTTTTAATGATTTCGGAAGTTCTAGTCTGTAAAGGCTTGGCGTTTGAACTCACGAGATTCCGAATCCCAAAATCCCGAAGGGGGGTCCCACCTTTCCTCTTTTTCACCTTTCGTGATTTCGGAAGTTCTGGTGTGTAAAGGATTGGCGTTTGAAGTCACAGGATTCCGAATCCTCAAATCCCGAAGAGGGTCCCACCTTTCCTCCTTTTCATTTTTTCTTATTTCGGAAGTTCTGGTGTGTAAAGGCTTGGCATTTGATGTCACGAGATTTCGAATCCCGAAATCCCGAAGGGGGTCCCACCTTTCCTCTTTTTCACTTTTCACGATTTCAGGAGTTCTGGGATGTAGAGGTTAGGCTTTGAATTCACAAAACTCCGAACCCCGAATCCTCAAAAGGTGGGTCCCACTCGTCCATTTTCTCTTTTCGCAAGTTGTTCTGAGGAACTTTATGATCCAATGATTCACGGGATTTCGGTACTTTCTCGATGAATTTTCCACCATCTGTTCCTCTAAAGACATCTGATCGTTACCCTCTTGAGTTTTGATAGATCATCCTTAACTTTTGCACAGATCTATGGGATTTAACGATCCACTAGATTTCGATCCTTTTCCCGACAATTTTATCACCGTTCATTCACCTAAAGATATCTGGCGAGAAAGATTTGGTGTTTTTCCACTGGATCTCGACCCCTGTGAGACGATGTTCCTCTCATCCTTGCTCTGAACACTTTAGGGTGATATCCTTTTCTCTCTCTGAATAACAAAGGCTCCTTCGAGCTAAGTTTGTATCGCCCTCTTACTTTGAGTATGCTAGAAGGGTGTAGGGAATAAGGGAAGGAACAAAATCCTGGAGGGACTTTTCCTTTTACCCACAGAAGCTTCTGTTCGAAGTAGATTAGATGGGTGTAATAATAACCTTATGGTCAAAATTGAATCATTCCTGTATTTTTTTTTACATTATAAGATTAAAACGAAATTGATTTATGCCATGGGAATAAACTTTTTTTTTTATGGTGATTTTTGAGGTTCATTACATATGGTATCAGAGCAAAAGTTACAACACTGGTCCTAAATAGGGCCACATTAATTGCTTAGTATATATATTCTGATCTATGATAAAACTAACAAACATTGTGAATTGAAAACAGAAAGATTTTATGTTTTGTGTTAAATAATGGCAGCTCAAGAAGGTGCAGAAATCAGGATGGAATAGAATCCACAACAAGAACCTCTTAGGGATCTGAGACAAAATAGTGATGGAAGCTCACCCATGGAGGTGTTGGAAACAATGAGAAACCTTATAGTTAAACTATAGGTTTTCAAGGCTGACAATGAAAAATTAAAGAAGGCATAGTAGGAACAACACGAGATAAATGAAGTCTTGTTGCGTAGTATAGTAACCAAGAAAATCCCAAAAGATGATAACCATGAGGAAGAGGTCAGCAAAAGGGCCTCCAAGAATTCTGATGTGAAAACAGAAAAAGGAGATAGTTCGCCTGAAGGGACACCTTCAGCCGAAGACAAAACCATACTAGACAAGAAAAGAAAACAAATAGACCACCCTGAAGGAGAATATAAAAAGATTAAACCAACTACTTTTGATGGAGAGTCCAGGACAGGAGAATAAGCCAAGGCATGGTTGTTGGACATCAAAAAATACTTCCAAATCTACAACTATTCCAGCAACATGAATGTCAAAATGGCCATCTACAATTTGAAGGGAAAGGCCAACATTTGGTGGCAAGACCTGAAATTAGCCAAGGGCCTAAAGGAGAAACAGTTGGAATGGTCCGACATCAAGAAGTATTTTAACAAACAATACCTTTCTGAGAGCTATTATGAAAGGAACACGAAATAATTTTATGAATTATGACTCAGACAAATGACGATGGATGACCTTATAAATAAAATTTTGGAACTACTAAGGTTCGTACCATACATCCAGGAGGATAAGGTAAAAATCCAACGATTCTTAAGTTGTTTACCACAGTCCTACAGGGACAGAATTGAGTTTGACAACCCCAAATCCTTGAGTGAGTCATTCAGGAAGGCACAAATGTGCTATGACCAGTATAAACAGTGGGTAGAGTTTCCCAAGACCTGGAAGGATACGAAGCAAGATGGAATAAACTAGTGGAAGAAGATATACTAGCCAGCTCCTTATCAGAATGCAGCAAAGGGTTTCCCAAGGAAAGATTTTCACTGCAATCATCCGAATATGCAAGGTAGCGGTAAACCGGTAAACCTTGGAATGAAGAAGTTTGGGGACAACTCCCACAAGCCATTAAAGTTTTGGGAGTGTGGAGAACCTCATCTAAGGAGGAATTTTCCACATTTAATTGTAGCAAACATAACTGTTGTTCACAATTTGCAGGAAGCCTCGACAGTGGGGGATGTGGGCAGAAGTCTGCATCAGATAAATGCAACCATAGATGGTTGACAAGCTGACCACTAGTCCTCAGTGGTAGAGATTGAAGGTAAAATCCTTGACACTCGAATTTCTATTTTAATTGACCCTGGAGCTACGTTAAGTTTTATTAATCCCAATGTAGTAGAGTCGAATAAACTTAAGAAACAAAAGCATGAAAAACCTTGGCTTGTAGAAGTAGCAACATAGACTAAAATAAAAGTAGTTAACTTTATTTTTTATCTTGAGTTCATTTTAGATGGTCAAAAGATAAGAACCAATCTAAATATCCTACCACTAGGATCTTATGATATGATTATTGGGATGGACTGGTTGGAGCAACACAAAGCAGTACTGGATTGTTATACAAAGATACATAGCTATAAAGATAATTTTGGCACTGTTAGAATAGCCCAAGGCATACCAAAACCTATGTCAGTCAGACAAGTTTCAGCGATGCAATTCAAGAAATGTATGAGAAAGGGATGTCAAGTTTATGCCATCCAAGTAATGAATCTATTAGAAAAAAACGATAAGCCCAAGTTGGAAGACTTTTTTGTCCTACATGAATTCAAAGACATGTTTGTTGATGAGATACCAGAATTGCCTCCTAGGAGAGAAATAGATTTCTCCATAGACTTACTACTCAAATCAACCCCTACCTCAAAAGAACCCTACCGAATGAGTCTACCAGAATTGACAAAATTAAAAATATAATTACAGGAATTGTTGGATAAAGAGTATATCAGACCAAGTGTCTCGCCATGGGGAGCACCAGTCCTCTTTGCGAAAAACAAAGACGATACTTTAAGACTATGTATTGATTATAGACAACTGAACAAAGTGACCATTAAGAACAAATACCCCTTACCACGGATAAATGATCTGTTCGATCAAGTTGGCGGTGCCAAGATCTTCTCAAAATTGGATTTACGATCTGGATATCATCAAGTTAGGAAAAAGGACCATGACATAAACAAAAAAACTTTTCGAACAAGATACAAACACTACAATTTTTTAGTCATACCTTTCAGACTCACTAATGCACCAGCCACGTTTATGTGCTTGATGAACGACATTTTTAGCAAGTACTTAGACAAGTTTGTGGTAGTATTTATCGACAATATTCTGGTCTATTCTAAAACGGAGGAGGAACATGATGAACACTTACAAATAGTTCTGCAAACACTAGGAAAATACAAACTATACGCAATATTCGATGAGTGTGATTTCTATCAAAAAGAAATACAATATTCAAGACATGTCATTTCCTCGGAAGGTATTGTCGTGGACTAGGAAAAGTTAAAAGCCATTATGGAATGGTCAGTACCTAAGGATGTGGCAGATATCGAGTCATTCATGGGAATCATTGGGTATTATCGCAGATTTATAGAAAGGTTCTCCAAGATAGCCTACCATATCACGTCATTACAAAAGAAAGGAACCACGTTTAACTGGTCGCAAAAGTGTCAAGATAGTTTTAACAAGCTAAAAGAATTATTGACATCAACGCCCATCTTGAAGGTAGCAGACCCAGATAAAGACTTCACAGTATGCGTTGATGCAAGTAAAGAGGGGCTAGGTGGTGTTCTAACTCAGGAAGGGCACGTGATTTGTTATGAATCCCAAAAATTAAAGGAACATGAGTGAAATTATGTCACTCATGACTTAGAATTGGCAACAATAATACATGCCTTAAAAATGTGGTGACACTATCTCATGGGCAGAAAATTCTTACTATTGACAGATAATAGTGAAGTGAAATATCTGTTTAACCAACTAGACCTTAATGTGAGACAAGCAAGGTGGCTAGCCTTCTTGAGCAAATTTGACTTCAAAGTCATACATATCAAGGATAAAGAAAATAAAGTAGTAGATGCTTTAAGCCACATAAGCCATGGGTTATTTGAGATAAATATCAGCAGAGCAGAAAGTGATCTGGAACAAAGAATAAGAACAATAGGTATTAATGACAAAAATTACACAAAGATGATGGTGTAATTCCAAAATAGTGCCACAAACTTAGATGAACCAGATATAAGTATTGACAAGGAGGGACTATTAAGATTTAAAAATAGACTTTACGTACCAGATTCAACAGAGCTAAAATTAACTACTTTAGACGAAGTGCATAAGAAACCATACTCTGGCCATCCAGGTTACCAAAAAACAATAACAACACTCACAAAACTATTTTACTGGCCTAATATGAAGGTAGAAACAACAGAGTACTTGGCTAGGTGCCAAGATTTCCAACAAGTTAAGGCTGAACACTAGCATCCAGCTGGCCTATTATAGCCATTACCAGTACCAGAATGGAAATGGGAGACCATCTCATTGGACTTTATCACAGGTTTTCCTAAAACTCAGAAACAGAATGATTCTATCATGGTTGTAATCGATAAACTCAATAAGTCTCGACACTTTGTTCCTGTAAAGTCTACTTTTAAAGCTATTAACATTGTTGAAACATTCATGAAAGAAATTTTTAGACTGCATGGTATTCCTAAAATGGTGATTTCAGATAGAGACATAAAATTCACATCCACTTTTTGGAAGGAATTGTTTGCAAGGCTAAATACTAATTTGAATTTTAGCACAAGTTATCACCCACAAACAGATGGACAGACCGAAAGGACAAACCAAATCATAGAAGATATGCTCCACATGTATGTAAGAACAAAACCGAACAATGGGTACCAAACTTCAGCTAAATTGAGCTCTTTCGAAATACTGTACGACAGAAAGTGTACAACTCCGATTAGCTGGGATAACTCGACTGACAGACTCATGGTTGGACTAGAGATGCTCCAAGAAATGGAGAACATGGTAAAGAAAGTACAACAAAACTTGAAAGAAGCACAGGACAGACATAAGAGCTAAGCGGATCAGAAAAGAAGACACTTGGAATTTCAAGTGGGAGACCATGTTTGTTTGAAGTTCAAACTCTAAAAAAGCTCACTGAAGTTGGGGAACTGTGCCAGGATGGAACCCAAGTTTTGTGGGCACTTCGAGAAACTAACTCAAATAGGACTCATAGCATATCAGCTTGCACTTCCAGCTAATTCAAGAATTCATAATGTATTTCATGTTTCTCTCATGACCCTATTCACATGATTGATTGGAGCTTGGTGCAGATGGAACCCAAGGGTGAGTTCCAGGTGGAACCCCTGTGCATTCAGGACCAGAGAGAAGTAACACTTCAGAGCAGAGCCATCGCTCAGGTAAAGGTGCAATGGAAGCACTTTAGTCCTGAGGAGGCCACTTGGGAATTGGAGGGAGATTTGCATAAATCTCATCCAATCCTGTTCCAAGAAAGGAACAAACACTGAGGATAGTGTTTTACTGAAGGGGGAAAGGATGTGACATCCACCGAAAATAAATATTTTTATTTGCTGGAAATTTATTTCCGTTTTTGGGAAATTTGGAAAAATTTTGCCATTTAATGCAATTCTGAATTTTGAATTTAATAATTGTATTTAATTATTGTGAATTTTGGGAAGAGATTTGTTTGGACCCAACTAACTATTTGACTATGACACTTGTATCACAACAAAATAATTATATTAACTGTCGGAGGACAAATGGAATAGCCACGTTAAAATCAGCCGACCATGACTTCATGAGTGGGGAACAAGTTGGAACTACCCGTGGGTTGATGATTACAAGTGGCAAATCAAAGATTTGGCCACTAGCAGCCCCTGAAAATTGGGGATTAAGAAAAGGTGTGAAAATCCCGAAAGGAGGGAAAAGACTTGGGGAAAAATGGATAAATAGCATATGCGAGGAGGCAGGATGCTGCCAAGTATGCGAGGAAAGGATTCCTGAGCTCTCTTGTTGTTATGAACACTGCAGATTGAGTGTGAGGCAAGAGGAGCTTGCTGAAACAGAATTGTCTTACTGTTATGAACGTTGTTGAGTAAGTGTGAGGCAAGAGGAGAACTGTTGGAATTGAAGGACACTGCTCAGGAGGAGTTTCCAAGTTCGCCCTCATGGATTTATGGTCAGGCTAGGGGGTGAATTGGGCAAGTAGATTTGGCTGCCCTATTTTACGGTTGGGAGGAACGTGGATGTTCCCTTTGTCATCCTGTGGATTGGATTCAGATATGTGGATCTATCCCTTTTTATTATGAATGGCTATATTTTCATTCGATGTCATGTATCCTGTAAATCTGAACTAGAATAGTTTCCATTCTCTATTGAATGATTTGATATCTAATGCATTGTATTTGATTAAAAAACGGAACTGCAATGATTCCTCTTGATTTTTTATGTTCGTTATGAGAAAATTATGTGAATGAAATCCATATATATATATATATATATATATATAGTTGTAATTCATCTGCTGGAATGTTCATATCTATCTACCAAAGTAGAGTTACTGGTAATGGAAGACAAAGTCCGTTTGTAGTTTTACTCTGTCTGTCGCCGTGTAGTTCGGAGTAAACATCCAAACTTTGGAAAATTGTTCCTCATGTGAGTAAAATGCTATATGGATGCACCTGTAATTTATATTCCTTTAAGTAAGTAAGGAAAGGAGTAGCTTAACGTCAATAGGGCAGGTCCTCTCGCTAGTTAAACCCCCAGAAAACCAAACTCAGATCCCTTGGAAACATCAAATTATAATTACCAAATTCAGATGGAATGATATTCTTAACTATGTATTTTTATAGACGCACAAATCTAGTACTATTGACGTTTAATGCATTGATTTAAAAGAGGCTTTGAGTGGATATTAGAGAATTTACCCTATAGAGAGAATTTTTTTTATCCCTTGGGTCCCTCTATGCGCGTAAATTTCCTAAGTCCTTAGGCGTTTGAAATTTTGTGAAGTAAAGGTATATCGTATCCTTCTACACCCTCAGTCTCCCAGAAACAAAAGTAAGTTTTCTCCCAAAAAACAAAGTTTGAGAATACGCGCAAAGGTTAAAGACCAAGGAGTGATGAAACTAGTGTGAAGAGTTACAGTAGGAGCTCTTTCTCCCTTTGCGTTTGTTTTTATTTCCTTAACTTTTTGATAGGAACACTTAGTCCAACTTCCCTTTCGCCTTTTAGAGGTTCGTGTATATTGAAGTATGGATTCTGAACTCACAAAGTTCCGAATCCCAAAACCCTGAAGCTTCCACTTTTCACTTTTTGGTTTTCCTTTTTCTTTTGTGGTTGTGCACCATGTGTTCGTAAATCTTGAAATCCCGAAGTAGCGGGTCCCACTTTACCTTTTCGGAACCTCAGGAAATGTCTTGCGCGGTTATTGACATTTGAAACCCTGAAATCCTGAGTTCCAAAATCCCAAAGTAGTGGGTCCCACTTTACCTTTTTGAAACCTCGGGAAATGTCTTGTGCGGTTGTTGACATTTGAAACCCAGAAACCCCGAGTTTTGAAATACTGAAGTAGCGGGTCCCACCTTACCATTTTGAAGATTCGGGATATGTTTGCGCTGTTGTTTGACATTTGAAACCCCGAAACCCCGACTTCCAAAATCCCGAATTACGGGTGCAACCTTTCCTCTTTTTTCACTTTTCATGATTTGAGAAGTTCTGGTGTGTAAAGGCTTTGCATTTGAAGTCACAGGATTCCGAATCCCAAAATCTCGAAGGGGGTCCCACCTTTCCTCTTTTTCACTTTTTGTGATTTCAGAAGTTCTAGTGTGTAAAGGCTTGGTGTTTGAAGTCACGAGATTCTGAATCCTGAAATCCCGAAGGGGGTCCCACCTTTCCTCTTTTTCACTTTTCGCGATTTCGGAAGTTCTGGTGTGTAAAGGATTGGCGTTTGAAGTCACGGGATTCTGAATCCTGAAATCCCGAAGGGGGTCCCACCTTTCCTCTTTTTCACTTTTCGTGATTTCATGAGTTATGGGGTGTAGAGGTTAGGCTTTCAATTCACGAAACTCCAAACCCCGAAACCCCAAAAGGTGGGTCCTACTCGTCCCTTTTCTCTTTTCGCAAGTTGTTGTGAGGAACTTCATGATCTGACAATTCAGGGGATTTCGGTACTTTACCGATGAATTTTCCATCGTCCATTCCTCTAAAGACATATGATCGTTACCCTCCTGATTTTTGATAGATCATCCTTAACTTCTGCACAGATCTATGGGATCTAACGATCCACTAGATTTTGGTCCTTTTCTTGACAATTTTATCATCGTTCGTTTTCTTAAAGATATCTGGCGAGGAAGATTTGGCATTTCTCCACTGGATCTCAACCCCTGCGAGAAAATGTTGCTCTCAGCCTCACTCTGAACACATCAGGGTGATATCCTTTTCTCTCTCTGACCAACAAAGGCTCCTTCAAGCTAAGTTCGTATCGCCCTCTTACTTTGAGTATGCTGGAAGGGTGCAGGAAATAAGGGAAGGAACAAAATCAAAGAGGGACTTTTCCTTTTACTCACAAAAGATTTTGTTTGAAGTAGATTAGATGGGTGTAATAATACCCTTAACATCATAATTGAATCATTCCTGTTTTTTCTTTTACGTTATAAGATTAAAACGAAATTGATTTATGCCATGGGAATAAACTTTTTTTTTTATGGTGATTTTTTAGGTTCATTACAATGAGAATCAGTTGAAGATGGTTCTACATGTATTGAGGGAACATAAATTGTATGTCAGGATAAAAGTGTTCATTTTATCATAGGAAGATACATTATTTGGGTCATATTATTTCATAGGAAGGGATAGTAGTGGACCCTTAGAATATATAATCCATTAGAATATGGAAAACACAAAAGAATATCTCAGAAGTGAGATCATTAATGAGACCTTTTGGACAGATATCTATATGGATTGCTATAATATCCATATGGATTGCTATAACCATTTTCCATCCCTAAGTGAAAATGGCAAGTTGTGGCAATTCATTTTACTACCAAGCTTCCCATAACAATGAAGAAACATGCTTTTGCCATGATGGTGATGGATAAGATAAATAAATCTACTCATTTTATTCTAGTGAAGAGAACTCACAAAAAAATTAACATTGTAGGGATTTAGATGAGAGAAATTGTCAGTCTACATGGTGTGCCTAAGGAAATTGTTTCTGAGAAACATCTCAAATTCACATAAAATTTATGGAAGGGATTATTTAAAGGATTTGGGACAAATTTGAATTTGATTACAACATATCACCCATAATCAGATGGGAAAATAGTGAGGTTCAATCATGTGATTAAGGATATGATGAGAATGTATGTGATGTATAAACCATGAAAATGGGAAGATTGCCTACATTTAGTTGAATTTTCTTGTAATAATGGGCATTATGCATCTTTAAAGGTGATCCCATTTGAAGCATTGTATGGAAGAAAATGCAATAGGCCAGTAAGATGGGACAACCAAACAGATAGAGCAATGGTTGGGACAAAACTGCTCATAGAAATGGAGGAATAGATTGTGTAAATAAAATAGAATTTAAAGGATACATAAGATAAACATAAAATTTATGCAAAAAAAGTCTTGAGACACATACAATTCAAAGTGAGCGAGCATGTCTTCTTGAAAGTGAAAGTTAAGAAGAGTTCACTTGAATTAGAGGCCTTCACAAATATGGAAGTTAGATATTATGTACCATTCGAAACAATGGAGAGGATTGGTATTGTTGCATACATGATTTCACTTCCTGCATCCATGTGAATTCATAATGTATTCCATGTGTCTTTTCTTAAAAAGTATGTGACCAATGTTAATCATGTAATTGATTGGAATGTGATCCAGGTGGAGCACAAGGGTGACTTCAAAGTCTAGTTGGTATGCATATTATATGGGAAGGCCAATATTGTCTGGAATCGAGCAATTAAGCTGGTAAAAGTATAGTGGAAATGCCACATTAATGAGGATGAAACATGAGAGCATGAGGATACTATGCGGGAGGAGTACCCACATATTTTTGAAGATTTTTGAATAATTTTGATTGTACATGTGTACATAATGCATTGAGGACAATGCATAAAAAGGTGGGAGGGGAATGCAATACCCCTGGGATGAAACCCAAATTGTAAATGTACATATGATTTTATAGGTTGGTGAACAACAATGTTTTAGACCAAAGTGTCCTTCTATACATTTTTTGGGCTAGAGTGTCTATGTGATTACTAGGTTGGAGAGATTATATGTTGAAAGGTCGATGAGTCAACATTGTAAAATGTAATAATTTGTATATATTAATAAAATACATCAATACTACGGACCAAATCATACGATAGAGTACAGGGGGATATGACTCCACTGGAGGGAAAAGGGGATAGTACTTGATAGGAAAATGGGATAATTCAAGAGGGCTTAATCCATGGAATAAAATAATATTATTCCTAAGTCCTAAGTATTTATATTATTATATTATCCTAGGTTCCTAGGTGAGGGGAACATGCATATATAATGTTGGGAATTTAGTGTAATTCTCATTCATTCATTCCATCTCATTCTTGCACTCCATCATTTGTACCACTGACTAGAGAGTTGGAGTTGTTAAGTTGTTGTTACGCTATAAATCCTTACAGGTTTGGGTTGAATTGAAGAAACAAGTTGCCATTCTACCCAACGATCATGACTACTTAACCATTTTCAACTTAATAATTTTCAAGTTTAACATTCATAACCCAAAACAAATTTACATGATGCACTCTATTCGAGAGTTAGCCTAGAAAATGAAAAGTAACCTAAGTTTTCTATTCGCCACCTCTCTCTTGAAATTTGTGACATACATGTACACTTTTGATAGGTTCCATAGAGATCATAGTAAAAAATATAAATCAAGTGTCATCTCTATTTATCATGGCTACCATATGCTTCTACTATAAAGATAGTTCATCATGGCTACCATATTCTTTTATTACCAAGATAGCTCCTCCATGTGCCACCCAAGTGTTGTGACACATATTGCACAAATAAAGCAAACCCTGCCAAGGACGTGAAGCATCTCACAATAGGTAGCCCCTTAGAGTGATAACTGGTAAAAAGAGAGTGAATTTACAATAAATTGAAAAACAAAAATTGTTGTCCAGTAAATTTATTATATTTTGATATGAATAGGAGTAAGGAAATTTATTATGTTTTGATATTAAGGGGATTTAATTTATTATATTTTGATATTAAGGAGTGTAGTTATAATGAAAAAAAAAATCATTTTTTTTAAAGATAAATCATTCTCATTTTAGAAGAGACAATATATCTATATCTACTAATAAAATGACCGATATATGATTTAAATACATTATGAATACAAGATAATTGGATAATTGTTTTTTTCAATACCATAATAATGTACATTGTTTTTAACTTAAAAGAATACATCTACTACTAAAATGACCCATATATGATTTAAAGGCATTATGAATAAAAGGATAATAGTTTTTTCAATGCCATAATAATGTACATTATTATTAATTACATTATTTTTAATTTAAAAGAATATAGTGTTTAAAATAATGTTGCTTTTAGAGTGAAAACAATCACTAAAATAAGAATATGTTACCAGGTATCCAAAGAAAAAGCTAAATGTATTTCAATAGAGGAAAATGGGTAGATAAAACATATTTGAAATTTTCTACAAAACTTAAATTCCTTTCTCTAAATGTATTTCAATAAAGGAAGGTAGATAAAACATTTTTGAATTTTTCTACAAAACTTAAATTCATTTCTCTTTGAGAAAAACATAAATAAATAATTAAAAGAAAACTATATATGCGTTTCATAGTTAAAGATTGTTGGTATATTAATTGATATGGATATATAAATTATGTTAAAGTTGTAATTTAAGTTGGTTGGTATACTAATTTATATGGATATATAAATTATGTTAAAGTTGTAATTTATAAAGTTTGTTTGTATGCTAATGTAAAGGCTGTCCAAATAGAGCTTTAAAAACATAAATTTAAAATACAGAATTGCTATCATAATTTTTTTTTTTGTTCTATATTCAGCATAATAATAATTCATTGTTTAGCAAAATTAAAAAATGACTAGCATGATAATGAATAACATATTCAACATAGTGTTCCCGAGGTGTGGGACAGTTGGTGATGGAGTGTGTTGTTAAGCCACTCTGTGTTGAAAAATCAGCGGTTCGAAACCTGCGGGGACAAAAAATCCAACCATGTTAAGGGTTGGTGTGGCTCAGGCCGGGTGTGATCCCCAAGTGATTTTGATGGCTTAGATTCCCCTGATTCGCGGTTTCTCAAGACAAAGGTTAATCCCTATGCCAAGAAAGTTCGACCAATTAACAAACAAAAAAAAAACATATTCAACATAGTAAAAAAAATGAACAACTTAACAATAATGAACACAACATAATGATGATAATAAATACCTCCAATTGATGTTGTTCTCCAACTCTGTCCAAGATGAAGCTCTGCCCAAAACTGACAAACCTCCCATCTAGCTAGGAACAACCTATTTGGTGATGCTTTCCTAGCCCCCGAGCCCAAAATTTCCAGCAATAGGTGCCCCCTGTGAAAGTCCTCAAGCAAGCTCCTCAAGCAAGTTGCCAGTAAAACCAGAAATAGAGATGCAATCCCAAAACTATTCCTCTATTCACCTTCTCCTTCTACCATAAATTAAAATATCCTCACCCCAATAAGAGATGCCCCTTCCTGAGTTCTTTTCCTTGCCTTATGTATGTTCCCTTTAATTATCCACCACTTTAACCCCCCATTAAACCTCAACCACCTTATCCCACTTCCATAAATGGGTCCATCTACCGATACAATAAGTCTCCAAAATGAAAATTAATAAATTATTAAACTGATATTCATTAAAAAAATATTTAATCATGGTAATTAATTAATTAATTAATTTAACTAATATTCATTCAACAAATATTTAATCATGATAATTAATTAATTAATTAGGGTTGTTACATACACCCCCCTTTCAGGAAACTTCGTCCAGAAGTTAAATTAATTTATAATACAAGGGAAATGACGCATGGTTCACACATTCATATCCAATAAACAACATTATCAGTAACTAAGCCAAAGAAAACTCATGCATACTAGTGTACATGTGCAAGAAATGCATGTGTAGCTAGCACATACAAGTCTCGTGCATGTATTAATAACAATAACTATCATTTCTATAGTAATTTATGTATGCATCCAATCCAATCAACAAGACTGTTCATTTTATAAAATATAATAAACCAATCAAATGTTTTTGAAATACATTAATTACAATAATCTAGCTCAACAATGTTTATTTAGACAATTGTAGTTTAGTTAAGTAGTTATGAATATACATTATACATTTTTTTTTCCGAAGGAAAAACAATAAATTTGACCATAAGGAAAATCTCCATACACTCACAATTATTTCTATTTATCCTTCCTTCCATCTT
This sequence comes from Picea mariana, assembly GCA_032191745.1. NCBI lineage: Eukaryota > Viridiplantae > Streptophyta > Pinopsida > Pinales > Pinaceae > Picea > Picea mariana. The sequence goes on along the minus strand of JASDQU010011167.1, from coordinate 5,663 downwards.
CCATTCCTATCCTTCCTCTACTGGAATATCTTGGAGCATCAACTATATTGACCTAACTCCAAATAGAACCCGTAAGCAGAAGTGTCACTATCTTGACCAAGCTTTTCCAACAGGCAACTTACAGTCATCATCACACGTCTAGGGGAGCGTGAGCTAACACTGTCCTCCCATGACTCTAGGTTTTGGATGATACATGGTGGGAAATGCCTCCACCCCTCCTAATAGGACTAAGGTCCACACCCTATAATAAAATATACAGTGACACCATGTTGTTGGGAATTTTGTCATCGTTTCTTCAGTTTTTGGGCACTCTCACCACCTGAAAACCTGCATTGGTCCATATATCATAACAGTGCATTCGTACCAATATAATTTCACATAAAAAGACTCATACCATATTGTTTCTCGGTCGGTGGTCATGCCATCCACTCTTATTACCATTATCCCTTGGCTATTTCATATCCCATTGACCTGCAAATTAGTCTAGAACACAAACTCATACATATCTATGCATTATCATAATGTAAATTCATTTGAACATAATCTCAATTCGGTATCCACGTACCAACAACTTTAATGTCAAAATTTTCAAGATATAAATAGATCTTATAATATCCCCATAATTCAATTAACGTTACCTATTCATAGAATTTTCATTTACATAATAGATTGCATCATATCCACCATCATTCACATAATGTTAAACATTCATAGATTTCACATTAACATAATAGATCACATGATATCCATCATCATTCAAGTAACATTTAAACATTTATAGAATTTACATTCACATAGTAGATCACATCATATCCATCATCATTCAAATAACATTTAAACATTCATAGAATTTACTTTCGCATAGGAGATCGCATCATATCCATCATCATTCAAATAATGTTTAAACATCCATAAAGGTTTACACATCTTAAAGTTCAAGTGTATCATTAATAGTTTCACTGTGAATAGAAAATTAGAGGTGATTAGATCTTAGGTAATCCTAGTTGTCTAAGTCAAAAGGTGGAGTTACATACACCCAACCTTCAAGAAACATATTCTTGAGGTGGTAAAAAAAGTGAGGGATAATCTCGTTGTAATCTCTCCACATCCTCCCAAGTAGCAGATCCTAGACCATACTTGTCCCACTGAACCTTAACTTGGTATACCAGACAGTTCCTGAGTTGTCGGACTCTATGGTCCAATATGCGTAACGGTTCTATTGTGAGGGTTCATGCATCTGATACCTGCAATTCCTTCCAATTTACCTTATGTGATTCATCAACAACAAAATGACGTAGAACAGATACATGAAAAACATTATGAGTTTTATGTAAGTGGGTGGCAGTACGAGACGATAGGCAACAGGTCCAATTTTCTCTTTGATTTTGAATGGTCCTATAAATCGAGGTAAAAACTTTTTCCCCTTACAGAACCAAAGGGTACTCTTATTAGGCCTGATATAAATGAAAAATTGATCTCCCACTTTATAACATTGGTCAGTCCTATGTGCATCAACGTAAATTTTCTGTCTATCATGTGCTTCCTTTAGTCTCTGCCTAATCTGAACTAGCTGCTCCTCCATCTCTTGAATTAGGTCTGGCCCAACTGTCACGTGGTCTTCTAATCTTTCCCAAATCAACGGTGTTCTTCATAGGCTTCCATATAGAGCTTCGTAGGGTGGCTTTCTGATGGAGATATGAAAACTTTTATTGTAGGCAAACTCTATCGAAGGTAGGTAGTTTTCCCAATGGGTTTGATTATTCATGACATACATCCTAATCATGTATTCCATGAATTGATTTACTCTCTCAATTTTCCCATTTGTTTCAGGATGATAAGTTGTGCTTAAGTTCAATTGAGTCCCCAACGCTAACTGCAAACTTGTGCAAAATCTAGAAGTGAATCGAGAGTCCTTATATGAAATGATCTTCTTAGGTATCCCATGCAAATAGATGAACTCACTTACAAACATGCATGCCATATCAATGACATCATAAGTATCTCTAACCGGAATAAAATGAGCACTCTTGGTTAACTTATCAACTATCACAAGAATGACATTGTGTCTATGAAATGTGACTNTCAATTTTCCCATTTGTTTCAGGATGATAAGTTGTGCTTAAGTTCAATTGAGTCCCCAACGCTAACTGCAAACTTGTCCAAAATCTAGAAGTGAATCGAGAGTCCTTATATGAAATGATCTTCTTAGGTATCCCATGCAAACAGATGAACTCACTTACAAACATGCATGCCATATCAATGACATCATAAGTATCTCTAACCGGAATAAAATGAGCACTCTTGGTTAACTTATCAACTATCACAAGAATGACATTGTGTCTATGAAATGTGACTGGCAACCCCACAACAAAATCCATAGAAATGACTTCCCACATGGACATAGGAACATCATGTGGCTATAGGAGATGTGTTGGGTGATGGTGGTTAGCTTTCACTTGTTGACACTCTAGGCACTTGGCGAGAAAATGGACTACATCGCGCTTCATGCCTACCCAGAAGAAGAGCTTCCTCATGTCTGCGTACATTTTCTTCACACCAGAATGTGCACAATAAAGTGCTCTATGGGCTTCCTTTAGCATGATGCTTCGAATATCCCCATTTTCAGGGATGTACATCCTTCCTCTGTATCTTAATAGTCATCTTCTTTCAGGCTATATACATCATACTTTGGATCGAATTGCCTCCCACTCTTGAGGTTTGAAGTAACCTTTAAATACCAACTGTCTCCACAGAGCTACATCAACACATGTTCCCTCAGATTGAATTTTAAGGGTAGCAAGAAGAAGACACATGGTATCCTACTCAAGGCATGTATGACCACATTTTCATTTCCCTTGATGTATGAAATACCAAAATCATACTCACTCATAAACTCACTCCATCGCCTTTGCCTGGCATTCAGATCCCTTTGAGTAAAGAGATGTTTTAAACCTTCATGGTCTATTTTGAGCTCAAATTTTTCCTGCACTAGATAGTGCCTCCAAAGTTTCAGAGCTAACATTACAACTGCAAACTCTAAACCATGAGTAGCGTAAATCTCCTTGTGTTTCTTCAACTTCCTTGACACATAAGCTATCACTCCTCCATCTTGCATTATCATGGCCCCCAACCCTTGCTTTGAGGCATCTGTCCTGACTATGAAGTCCTTTTTCATATCTGACACTCATAGAATTGGTGCACTAGTTAATAACCTCTTAAGCTCTATGAATGCACTATCGCATTCTTTTGTCCATTCTTACCTGACCCCCTTTCGTTGCAAAGTGGTGATGGTTTTTTCTATTGTAGAGAACCCTTCCACAAATCTCCGATAATAACCTTCTATCCAGATGAAGCTTCTTACCTCATGAGCATTTTTTGGCACTGGCCATTCCATAATGGCCTTTACCTTTTCTGGGCCCACAGAAATTTCTTCACCGGAAATGATGTGACCTAAATAGTGAATTTATTTCTGGAAGAAGGAACACTTCGAAACTTCCCATACAATTTGTTCTCTATAAGGAAAGACAGCACCACTCACAAGTTTTCCTCATGTTTTCTTTCCTTCTTGTAATAGGTGAGGATGTCATCTAGAAAGACTTGTACAAAATGGTCTATGTACTTCCAAAATACACCATTCATTAGGCTCATGAATACTGCTAGTGCATTGGTTAATACGAAAGGTACTACAACGAACTCGTAATGCCCAAACTGAGTTCGAAAGGAAGTTTTATGAATATTTCCTTCCTTAATCCTTAACTGGTGATACCCTGATCACAAATCAATTTTTGAGAATACCGTTTCTCCTTTCATTTGATCAAACAGATCATCTATCTGTGGCATTGGGTACCTATTTTTCACTTTAGCATGGTTCAAGTCCCTGTAATATATACACAGTCATAAAGAACCATCCTTCCTCTTCACAAAAATTACTGGTGCACCCCAAGGTGAGACACTAGGCCTTATTAGCCCTAAGTCGAGTAGCTATTTCAACGGCATCTACAACTCACAAAGTTCTAGTAGTGTTATCCTATACAGAGTCTTGGAAATTGGTTCTGCACCAAGTTTTAACTCAACAGTAAAATCAAGCTCCCTCTCAGGAGGTAACCCTGGCAACTCGTTCGGAAAAACATCCCTAAACTCTTACAATACTCGGTAGTAATCCAAGGAGGGTCATTTCCTTTCATTCACTACTTCCACTACATATAGCTGACACCCTTGCCTCATGCACTGCTTAACCTTCATAGTTGAGATAAAGCGTAGAGACACCTTTCTTCGTACACCGTGGATCTCTAATGGCCTTCCTTCATCGTCAACACAAAGAACCCTTTTTGTGAAACAATCTACCATAGCTCTATGGGATTCTAACCAATCCATTCAAATGATTAGGTCATACGTCCCCAGAGTAGTGACGTATACCTTCAACCTAGTAGTACACACTCCCAAGTCTACTAGACAATTATCAACGCTAGGTCCTACAACTTTTTTTTCCCCAGAAGCCATCTTGACTTGTTTAAAGTCATTGTTATCGTAGGATGTGAACCCACTCTTTTCTAATGCATATGATGAAATGAAACTATCTGTAGCAACAGAATCAAATAAAATTTTAACATTGATATAATTTAGCATACCTGACGCCTCCACCACCATGGATTCATGTTCTTCCTGGCGATTATTAACCACTGCATAAATCTGGTGGCTACTACTTTCTCTTCCTATCAGGGCCTTTTCTTCTCTATGAACAAATCATGCTTGCAACTCTGGGCAGTCACACTAGTAATGTGGTCCTCCATATCCCCAACATATAACACCAGATGGAGGTTGCGCACTACTCTTTGATGGTCTCTGAAATGAGCTCCTTCCCCTAGAACCCCTATGCCTACTTGTTTATCCTTGAGAAGGTCGTGGACCTTCCTGCATCATTGGTGATGAGTGGGATGTTGCACTTGCTACCATTGAAATACCTGAAGCAAATGTCATTGGCGTGACTCTATTACCATAAGGAGGTTGCCTAGAGCTCCTTCCCCTAGAGAAGGTCCTAGGGGCCTTCCCCACAAATTCAGGATGATGTGGAAAGGTTGATCACATACCTCCATTTAAGCTCATGCTTTCCTCTGCATAGCATGCATTTTCAACTACTTCCGCTACTGAATATGGTTTCCACTTCCATACCATGGCCCTTATCTTAGTTTTTAACCCAAAGACAAAGCGTTCTTCCTGTCATTGATCATTATCCATGTACGAAACATATTTTACCAACTCCATAAACCTAATCTCATACTCTTCTATGGTCCTATTTCTCTGTAATAGAGCATGAAATGCTCCCACGTATTGTTCCTCGTAGTAAGCTGGTATATATTTCCTTCGGAACGTTTCCTCAAAAAGTTCCCAAGAGACGGTGTCTAGGGTAAGGTGCAATTGCCTCTCCAGGTTGCCCCACTAGTTCAAAGAACTGTCCATTAACTGAAAGATTGCTATGTTTTCCTTTGGTTTGGAATCATAGTCTCTTAAGGTGAAACATCATGTCATTCCTTCCAACCATGCTTCTGCACGTTCATTGGCACGACCCCCAGTGAACTATGGAAGTTTGATCTTTTGTAGTTCTCTAGTGATGTCCTCAGGTGGAGGACCTCCCCCTGAATCCCTCAACGCTTCAAGGTTACCCT
>JASDQU010011166.1:84841-97960 GCA_032191745.1 Picea mariana | reverse complement strand
AATCGTTTCTTTTCAATGAATACCTATTTAAGGGAAAGAGGAAGAGTCGTTTTCACTATCAAACACTTGATAAGGAATGCCCTCAATCAGTTTTGTCCTCAATCGAATCCAATATGATGCTACAACATTTCAGAAATGCAAACTAATGTGAAAAATAATCATTAAGAGGTACTTTTGTCATTTGTATGCGATAATCAATTCAATGCAAAATTTCTCCTGCCAACTACCTTTTCAAATCAAGGAGATTTAGACAAGAAAATGCAGATTTCGCACAAACAACACACCCTTTTGCAATCAATCAAGAGAAATAAAACCAAAAACGCAAAAGGAAGGAGAAAGAGATTGGATGAGATGACCTCAATGAACCAAATGAGAAGAATTATAGACTTCAAATGTCCTTCACTAGAGTTCCCGCTCAGTCGGATAGGAGAGAAGAAAGAAAGGGATTGATTTCAAGCTCTCAACAACAAAAACTCAAAAAGAATGAAGAAGGGCATAAAATCTGAGCAAAAATATGTTTACTTCTCAAGATGAAGCATGTCAAAGGTCAAAGGAAGAATAATTGAATCACAAAACAACTCAGCAAGTCAAAAAACAAGGTTTTGACCTCCAAAAATTGGAGTTTTTAAAGAGATTTTGGGCAAAAGAGGGTTGGCGCTCTGGTATAAGGGCCAATAGAGAATTATTATGCTCTTTTAAGCAGATTAAGGGAGCGTTGGTGCTCTGCTAACAAGGCAGAGGAGCGATGGAGTCCTAAAGCTCAGAAAAAATTCCAAAAAACCCAAAATTCAGTCAAATTTTGACAAACAAGTTGAGTGTGATAGAGTGAAGAGTCAATTAGCAAGTGCAATCAGATAGATGGGGTGAACAAGGTCTATGGGGAAATACAAAACTAAGAAAGTTTTGATTCGATCCCCAGTATGGTCGCCAGTTTCTGTTGTAGGAAAATCTCCCTGCAGACAGGTAGATGACCTCAAAGAGCTTGACCTTAACTCAAAGACAGAAAATGCTTAACGTGGACACTGACTTCCTTTCAAATCTATCTAAACTAATACATGATAAGGAAGGATAACAGAAGTACCTCTTTATCGATGTTTGTCCCTGCACGCTCTGAGTTGCGCTTCGATCCCTTGCTCCTCGTTGGATCCTGCGGACAAAACAAGATACAACCACTTCCTACTCTATTGATATTAGCATGAAAACAGATCTATCAATTAATGATTAGTTCATGTGACATTATACACAAACTAGAAAGAAATAGGCCAAGCGTGTCATATTGATGAGAATAACGATAGTAGTACTTACAATCGTAGATGCGAATGTGACAGCTTCGTCGGGTCCTCTTCATCCACCCCTTGCCTGAAAGATCCACAACCTGGATAACAACAGCTTCACTGATCACTCTCCTTTGGATGACTGTGTGTTTCTTATGAGATCATAAGTTTCATACTAGTAGTTCTTCCCCCTTCTCACCGTCATAGAGCTTTCTTATATAGGTTAAGAGGAGCTTAACCTCTTGAGTTATCTTTAGAACAAGTTGGGAACCTTCTCATAGGATCAGGGATCTCTTGATGAAACCAATAATTCAAATACAATTGCCTCCTAATCTCAAAATATCCTCTCCTTATTCTCCTCAACGGGCCAACTACTGCCCCAGATTAGGCAACACTCCCTCAGAAGGGGCATCAGAGCGCTGGAGCGCTCCTTGAGAGGCTTAGGGAAAGTGCCAGCGCCCTCAAGGTGAGAAGCGCTCCTTCGGAAGGGGAAGGGGAGCGTTATAACGCTCCTTGATGCCTTGTAGGGGAGCGCCAGTGCTCCCAAGGCTGATATAGGGGAGCGTTCCCCCTCAAAACCCTTATTTCAGAGCTCCGTTCAGGTGTTAAGAGTTCCTTGTCTTCAGCTAACCAATTCTTCTGCTTCAAATGAAGTACATGAGATGTTTTAAGCGCCTCCTTAGTGTCATCATTAAGGCAGTGTGCTTGAACAACGTTTTCGACACTTATGAACAACTTGCGACACTTGCGAAAGTTGTAGGGAAGATGCGACACTTATGACAATTGAGAGGAACATGCGACACTTATCCAGTTGAGTAATTTTGACGTGTAACAGTTGCCATGATATAAGAATACCAATTCATTATAAAGAATGATGTATGGGAAATAGTTTCCATACCAAAGAGAAATGATGTGGTATCTTCCAAATGGATTTTTAAAATAAAACATGTTACTGATGGAAGTATTGAGAAATATAAAGTAAGGTTTGTTGCTCGTGGATTTTATCAAAAGGAAGGAATTGACTATGAAGAGACATTTTCTCATGTAGCCAGATACACTTCAATCAGAACCATCATAGCTCTTGTGGCTAAGATGAAGTGGAAGTTACACCAGATGGACGTGAAAACAACTTTCTTGAATGGTGTCATTGAAGAAGAAGTGTATAGAGAAAAACCTCAAGGGTTTGAAGTTGAAGACAAGAAGACTCATGTCTGGAAGTTGAAGAAGGCTCTGTATGGATTGAAGCAAGATCCTAGAGCTTGGTATGGAAGGATTGACAGTTTCCTGACGAGCTTGGGCTTTACCAAAAGTAAAGTTGATTCTAACCTTTACTTCAAGGTTATGAATGATGAGCATGTTATATTATTGTTGTATGTGGATGACTTATTCTTAACTGGAGAATAAAATCTTATCACTGATTGTAAGAAAAAGATCACTGTAGAATTTGAGATGAAAGACCTTGGCCTAATGCCCTATTTCTTATCTATTGAGGTCTAGAAGAGCTGAGAGAAGATCTTCCTTAACTAAGGGAAGTATGCAATTGAAATACAGAAGAGATTTGATATGTTGGAGTGAAAATCCATGAATACACCCATGGAAACAAAGTTGAAGCTCCTAGTTGACACTTCTTCATAATTGATTGATGCTACGTTGTACAGACAGATCATTGGATCGGTGATGTATCTGATGAACACTAGACCAGATATATGTTTTTCTATGAACACCTTGAGTCAATTTCTGGTAGAGCCGAGATGTGTTCACATGGTTGCTACAAAACATGTGATGAGGTACCTTAAGGGTACATTATATTGTAGTATCAGCTATAATGGATATCATGACTTCAGAATGAGTGGTTATACTGATTCATATTGGGTTGGAAGTGTCTCTGATAGAAAGAGCACTTTAGGATGTTGTTTCAATCTGGGGTCAGCCATGATCTCATGGCAGAGTAGGAAGCAATCAAGAATTTCTCTTAGCATGGAAGAAGCATAATAGATTGTTGTATTTTCCTCCAATTGTGAATCCATATGTCTTCAAAAGTTGTTGATAGGTCTATTCGATCTAGAGATGGAAGCAACCATGATCCTATGTGATAACCAGAGTTGCATAAAGATGACAGAGAACCTTGTGTTCCATGACAAATCAAAACACATAGAGATCCGATATCATTACATCTGTGATAGGGTGTAGAGAGGAGCCATAAAGCTACAATATGTTAGCATGGATGAATAGGTTGTTGATGTGTTGACCAATCCTCTACCTCATGTAAAATTTGATCACTTTCAAGATAAGATTGGTGTAGTCTGAAATGACCTGCCTCGAAAGGGGGAGTAGTGTTGATGCCAACCCAGTGATGAATATTTCCAGCTTCATGATGATTTTGTTGTGATGCCAACCTAATGATGAATATTTCTAGCTTCGTGCCGATATTTTTGTGATTCTATCCCCATGCTAAAGATTCCTAGCTTCGTGCTGATGTTTTTGAGATGTCATCTTCGTGCTTAATATTTTCATCTTCGTGTTGATTTTGTTGATATGCCAGCTTAGTGCTGAAGATTTCCATCCTAGTGTTGATGATGCTCCAGCCTTCGTGCTGTGATGAACTTTTTGTTGATGATTCCCCAACCTTCATGTTGTGATTCTGTTGTTGTGGATGATGCTCCAACCTTAGTGTTGTGATGTTTTTGTTGTTGATGATGCTCCAGCCTTTGTGTTGTGATTTTGTTGTTGATGATGTTGTATCGGCCTTGTGTTGTTATTGATGATGATGATGTATTAATGTTATACTAATCCATGATTGATGCAGATGATGATGCCATTCCAGATCCCCATTGTGGATGATGATATTTATGATGAGAAAAACTTTTGATGATTTATAGATATTCCAGTCAGTGTTCCATATGTTGTTGATGTTTCTTCCCTCTCTCTCTCCTAATGATGTTGTAGAATACCCTTCTTGTTAAGGTGGAGTGTTGAAATATTGTAACTGCAAATAGTATTCTATTTATTATTGAGTTATTATTCATTAGATCAATCCCCTTTTGTGGATTGATCATGTCGGGAATTGTAATTGACCAAATCCCCTTTTGTGGATTGGTCAAACCCTAAATATATTATGCAAATTGAGAATTCAGCCCCTAGGCTAATTAAAGTGGTTTTAACCACTAAGAAGACAAGTCAACTTTGCCTAGTGAAGAGACACCTTTCTAGCTCCTGCCAGTTTGTATAAATAAAGGAATCCAACGCCTCATTTGATCACTCACTCATTCTCTCACTCAGTGCGCAATTCTGGTAGCTGCATTTGGGAGAAGAAGGAAGAGAGAGGTGCATTGCTCACTGGAGGATATTCTCTATTGTTTGGTTTATTGTCTTGGCATTGTATTGGCTATCTATATTAAGGAAGTTTTTGTTGGGTTTTCTCCCCCATGAGAGTTTTACAGGATAAATGTTGTGTATCTTTTGATTGTGTTTCTCTCAGTGATCCTATCTATGTTATGGTTATATAGTAAATTGAAAAGAAACCTAATAATATCTTAAACCTTAATACTAACTTAGTTTCTATGTTCTATTACATAGGAAAACACTCTCACCTTTTAAACCATAAAATCTTCAATACTTTTTAAATATATCAGTCTAACTATTACAAATAAATGAAAAATTATGGAACCAACTCCCTTGGTAAATGTTTATTTACCTATGTGGTCAATTCTAGATTCTACTGTCAGATGCTCCTAGATCATGGTACCTTTGAAATTTGTCACCCCTGGGGGGTTAAAAATTTTCTCCTACTCATGGACATGCATTGTATTCTAGATTTTATGAGAATTCCAAAATCTCTTGCATACTTGTGACCTACACACCATTTAACTCAAAAAATGGCATTAAACTCGAGGTGAATCTACCACCCCCATTATAATAAAAATTACTTTGCATAATCAAAAAATTTCACGAAGTCTAAGAAGTAAAGCATGAAAATATATACAATAAATTATCCTAAGGAAAATCAAATGCATCAAGCAAATCAATCAAGCAATGTATGAAAATAAACACACAAATGAAGACAAACATGCATGGAAAGCAAATATGCACTCTAAACTACTTCTAAAAGAGCTTATTATTTCCTACCCTATTGGATAACTAAGAGTTGTGGCTGCTTGGTGAAATAAAAAATCCAATGCAACCACTTGAGGATCTCACCAATTGATTGAATCTTCCCCTTGTGTTGGTTATTATCCAAAACATGGATATGTTAAGAATCACATGGGTGTCAGACAAGATTTTAGTCACTCTTATGTCCGGAACGAAGGAAAGGTCATATCTATGAAGTAAGAGGCCCAAACTATACCAAGGGTGATTCACACCTCCACAAAACCCCTCCATACAAAAGTCAATAAGGATAATGTAATCATAAGAGTGGGTCAACCAATTGAATTTACTTGTAATCTCATTGAGGACAAGATATTGTGAAGGTGGCTCTAGATAGGAACTATAAGGAAAGGGTTTTCTTTCCATGTCTCTCTTAGTCAAGGGTAAGGAAGGAGAAAAACAAATTAGAGATGAGCAAGGAGGATGATGATACTCATAGGTCAAGGGTAATATTTCTGAGGCACGAGGTGAAGAACGCTCCATATCTAAAACAACCCTTTCGTACTTAAACCTCCTATGGAGAGAGAGGAAAATGACTTCATGCTCCTCAATATTTGGACAAATGGATATTTCATCGGGTATTTCTATGTTAAATCCTACAATATGTCCAAGTTCCTCAAACACATCTTCACCTTTATAGTCAGTGTCTATAATGGATCAAAATTCAATTTATAATCATACACAAATTATATACATAGATTCATAACACTCTCTAATACCATATGTAATGGCTCAAACTTCAATATATAATCATACATAAATTATATACAAATATTCATAACACTGACTGATAAAAGTAAAGGAAAATTTCATCGGTAATTGCATAATTCACATGAGAAGCGAGTGGGAAGAATCTTACCTGAGCATTTTCGAAAGAAACTCGCTTACAATATAGGTGAACACGAACCAATATGTTTCAAACTTTGATCCAGCTTACCAAAACAAAGTGTGGGGAACAAATATCCATCAACCAACCCCTCAGTTAAGACAACTAAGATCCCCCAAGCCCTCAATCAAACTCCTATGTCATCCTATAATTCCTCAACTAAATATTTATCTTCAACAAAATATCCCTCACTCCCCCTTTCCTCCTTCATTAAATAAAATCCATCCATGCAAAAAAGATCCATACATGGGTTCCACTCATCATCATTTAGTTTTTTAAATTTTTCTTTATTAATATTTTCCATTAGTTACAATTAGTAATTTCTCTTTCCTTTTATTACATTCCCTTATAATATATTAGCTAACTACTAGTTATTATTATCATGTTTTTATTTTTCATTACTTCATTTATTGTTTTCTTAAATTGTTATCACTTATTATTATTAAAACCATTTGTTATTTTCTTCCCCTATTTATTATTTATGATTTATTATAGGGAATTACATACTTTCCCCCTTCAAGGAACTTCATCCCAAAGTTAAATTTAATTATGTTTCTTATAGTTTTTTTTTAAATGATTTCTTCCTATATCTTCCACATCACCCTCTATTGTAACTAGTATAAGAGCCACCCAAGTGACCACAACATGAATCAAAATCTCACATCACAACTTTGGGGAAGTGCGAGTACTTTCTAGCCTTATTCCCACTTTCAATACTAGGAATAAATCCTATTGGTATAAGTGGGGCCCCAAGGCCTGAGACCTCATCTTCCCAAGCATGAATTTGGTCTGGAACACTACTCACATACCCCATGAATCTCAAAATATTGACCTAAAATTACTCCACAAATATTACTGGGTACTCATCCCCAGGCATCGAATTCCAACCACACAACTCCATTGGTGAGTAATACTCCAACCCTTCTTCTGTACTTCGACATCACAACTTTAATATTAGGCACTATGACCTTCTCAACATGGTCCCATGTCCCACCGAAAATTATACAAGGATAACCACTTGCATAGGTTTTTTGATTGACTTGGTCCCCAACTTATAAGGTGTTACTTTGAAGATATTATCCTTCTTAAATATGGGATCCCATGATATCATTGAATGAACTGACCCTCTCGTCCCACTGGTGGATTTTCTGTCAATAACCACCTCACAAGATGCAACCAATGCATTAGTTATAAGCATAACATCATCATCTCATAGAAAAAGAATTCACATGCATATTGTTGCATGTCCTGATTATCATAATAAGACACCACATTCCCATGCATAAAAAACTTATCATAAACTGCATACAATTACAATATGCCATCACATCATGAAATACTATCTTAAAAAATATAGCCTCAACATATCTTTATCAAATATGTAGAATTACATCAACATACTAAATGGAACCACATGTTAACATAATATCATGGCACAACATCATTAGTATGATGATCGTCTCAACACATATAACATGTAGAGAAATAAAACATTATGAACATTCTGAACATGATTCATCAACACAATCAAATTCACTAGTCTGCATAGTGAATACCAACTATTATATCTAATGCAAGAAATGTCATCAAAACATAAATCTAATACATGGATCTTCTTGGTTAATTTTTCCATCCCAAGCTAACTCTACGAAGGATCATTAATAATATGAGTACCATGTGATCATTTAGACACTGATTGTTTTATGATTATCAATTTCTCTTCTTTCAACAAGAAGGTTGACAATTTATAGGGCATTTATAGTCACTATTATATGCTGAAGTTTTTATATATTTTCCTTATCTTAATACAAAATTCAAATTTCAAGTAAGCTCCCATCATCTAGAGCCACAATCTCTAGGCATGTATTCTTTTCCACATAGTGAAATTCAGTGAATTTCAACACTAAGCTATTATGTACTTACTAACATGCCTTAAATTCTCAATTTTGTATATGTTTTGATCATTACCCAAGGTTCTTACATCACTTTACATATTTGGATTATTCTTTTAAGGAATGCTATGTTCAATAGAAAGAAAAGAATAGGTCACCATTATTTACGTTTTCCGTCACACTTAATCCACTTGCACAAAGGAATGGTTAAGCCTTAGTGATCTATACTACACAGGTAAATACATTTTTTCACCCTCAGAAAGATTGGTTTGTCTAATCTGAATACACATCATTAACATACTAGCTTATTACTATTCATGATAGGTGTTTTGTTATCAATCTCTAATACTTAATCTATCACATGGTCTATTTACCTCTGAAGGCCTATAACTTGGATGTAGACAATTGTTATACTTAAACATTTAAACCGTAACCATTTCCCTAGTCTACATCTTGTCATCTCGAACCAATTGGGAGTGCTCTAGATCACAATTCCTTACCTCTTAACACCTTAAAATTATACGAGTCATTTACCTTAATAATCCTTTAAGTTTTTTAATCCACTTGTGAATATCGTTAAGATAACTTTCCATTTGAGAGAGACACTCGCTCATTATCTTACATAAATTTTCCCTTAGGATTTATCACATTTTCATAGTTCCCTTAGCACTTTTACGATATTTATTAGGTATAGACCTTAAGGGATTCATTTGAGCTTTAATTAACTACTATAATCCTAAAAATTCCATATGGTTGTTATTTAGACTAAGCACTATCACTAATATTTGGTTGACTATGAGAATTGATCTATATTTATGAGCGGAATGAAATGAATAACATATTGAATACCATAAAACAGAGGTACGAAGAACAAAAACATATATCTAATGAACAATAACTTCTATTGAATAAAGAAAATAGGCTGAAACTGTAAAACTGCAGAACTGAAACAACTTGCTCGAATGGTGGTACTGATCCGTATTTATGAGTGGAATGAAATGAATAATAGATTGAATACCATAAAACAGAGGTACAAAGAACAAAAACATATATCCAATGAACAATAACTTCTATTGAATAAAGAAAATAGGTTGAACTGTAAAACTACAAAACTGAAACAACTTGCTAGAATGGTGGTAGTTATCTCTAAGAAGAGATGTGGCTACTACGCACATCTGTTTGAGCAGAATGATTACAATTAGGCTCCAAAGGCCTTGTTAACATTACTCATGAATTCCAAAACCCTAGACATCCAAAAACCTAACCCTAGGAGATGAAGCGCCAAAATTTATGTGGTCCCTGATAGGTAAGTTGGTACCTCAACTTCCTGGGGTCATAAATTTTGCACACAACCTTCGTTTTAGGCATGTGATAGTTTGTTGGAAAGGTATTTACAAGAAATACACATTATGTCTTCAAACTCTATATCTATCTACAGTTTGACTGTGGCAAGCCAAAAAAACATTGTTTAGGGCCCCAAAACGGCCTTGGAAGTACATAAATATGTACTGATATGAAAAATTCCAAAATAAGCCAATTGGAATAAGTGGGAAGCCACCAATATCCATATGGATGCTGTGTAGGTATTTAGGGTAGCCTCGGAAGTGCATAACCCATAATTAAAAAGAAATTTCATCATTATAGAGAAACGTGTTGAACTAAAAACCGTCAAGATGAGCTAGTTGGTATAGGTGGGTGGCCACCAATATCCACCTGGATTAGTCCTCCCCCATTAGGAATAAATGGTCTCCATTGCATTGAGTTCCCTCATCAGGTGAGAAAAATTCTACTGAATTTGGCCCCGGGTGAGCCTTTTGCCTTGGTGCAGAAGATGCCCTGCCTTGACAACCCGATAAAGTTGGATCCTTTGTTGGTGAGTGCCCTTGACCTGTGTGTCCACTATATGATCAGTGGATTCCCATTCCATGCAGTCAGGGTTGATCTATGTTGGTGCCAATTTTTGTGCGATCTCCAAGGTGTCCAATAATGGTGGAAAATATGGCCGAAGGAGGTCCACACTGAACAGTGGGTGCAAGCGAAGGAAGGGTGGAGTGTTGATCTCAAAAGCATTGTTACCCATAGCCTTGGTGATAGTGTAAGGCCCATAGAAAAGTAGGAAGATATTTTGATGGGACCATGTAAGGCGCTCTTTCAGCAAAGGTAACTAGACCTTATCTCTCACCTAAAACTAGTGCGATACCCAGTGTTGATCATGGCGTTGCTTGTACTTATCATTAGATTTCTGAAAAATCTCATGGACATATTGGGGGATCTGTTGAATCTTCTCAATGAATATCGTGGATTTTTTGGCCTCATACTGAACATGGGAAGATTCTTCATGTGTGGTTGCAAGAGGTAGTGAAACATCAATGGGACCTAAGGGTTGGAATTCTAGACCCACTTGAGATGGGTTATGTTCGTTGGAGCTATGGAGAGATTTGTTTTAGTTGTGCTGAACATAGGGAATACTCTCATCCCATGTACACATATTCTTAGAGTTGTACATGCACAGGATGTGCACAATCATCCAATTAACTGTTGGCATATTTTACAAGAAGAGTGTGCTTGTCATTGATGGAAATAATAGCAACAATGATGGAAAACAGGTTAAGCATAAGCCTAGAGGAGGAGCGAATAGTATGCAAAGATCAAAGCTCGGAAGGAAAAGCGTAAGCTTAGGGTGAGAAGACTCAGCAGTCGTCCGATCAAGAAATCGACCGTGTTGATCATCTCATTTTACGGGCATTGGTCATATGAGTGACCATGGGATTAAGGATCGTTGGAGGATAGTGACCGTCAATCTGCAAGCCAGATCAATGTCAAGGGTGAATTGTGGGGAGAGAAAGGAAAATTAAACAAATTGCTAGTTCTAATCCCACAATTGGTCTAGATCATCAGATCTCATAGACTCGAATATCGACGACAGTGGTTGATCTAACAAATGATCAGTTTAAGTCATATCAAGTTATGACCATCGGATACACAATTGCCAGATGAACAATAGGGATAGATTGCAGAGATCAGAAGGAGAATTAAATGACTTGCTAGTTCCAATCCCACAATTGGTCTATATCGTCAGATCTTGTAGACTCGGATATCGACGACTGTGGTTTATCCAACAAGTGATCAGATTAAGTCGGGTTGAGTTGTGACCGTCATATGTGCAATCGCCAGATCAATGGTAAGGATAGATTGTGGAGAATGAAAGGATAATTAAAGATCATGCTATTTCCAATCCCGCAATTACTCAAGACCGTCAAATCTTATAGCCTCGAAGATCAACGATTGTGGTTGACTCACAAACGTTGCACAACTTCAAATTACAGAGTTTTGGTGATGAGTTAAATCAATCGCAAGTTATGGTTCTACAATCATCCTTGATCCTTGATCTACTTCGAGTGTCTTCACAACCGTTGGATCACATTTCAGTGGAAGGACAGGATAAGCTAAAAGGGTTGAAAGTTTGATTATCTAAATACCTGTCAGCCTTCGGATCAAACCCAAATTCTCGTCAGCCGTCAGATCATTTCGAGTGGAAGGATAGGATAAGAAAGGTAAATGATCTGAGATATCACTTATGCGAATACCCATCAGCCGTTGGATCAATTCAAGTGGAAGGACAAGATAAGCCAGAAAATTTTCACCGTAGATAGATCGATCCATTGATATAAGAACATGATCGATGAACATCATTCACTTTGGATAGAAAGAGGTGAGGAGGTTACACTCTGGAAAATTTGAGATTTGAAAAACTCGAAGCTCGAAGAGCCGGAAATCCGAAATGAATAAGAACCATCAGATTTGGAGAAGACACGATGATTGTTAGATCAGGGAGATCTACATCAGCAGATTACATCAGCAAACCTCATCCACAAGGAATTGTGGCAGACCACATCAGCAAAGGACATGTGGCAGACCATGTCAGAAAATGACATATATGGAAGACCACATCAACAAAGGACACATGTGGCAGACCATGTTAGTAGACCACGTCAGCAAGGACACGAGTCATCCAATATGAAAGATCACTTCAGGTGTATTCTTATCCATTGATCTACTCCAGTGGAAGGATAACGTAAGTTGAAATCTCTAAAGTCCAGAGACCCAAAGGAGATCTAGACCATCGATCTGATGTTGGGTGCACTCTCAACCATTGATCAAGATATAGTGGAAAGATAGCGTAAGTATAATAGCCGAAGACCCAGAGTAAAAGGTGGTCATCCATCTCAACGGTGGATTAAGTCTTGGCCGTCATATTAATCCTTGTAAGAATCAAATCTGACAATTGATCTATTTCCACGAAATAAACATAAATTGTTTGATCTCTTCGGGAAATTTGATTCAAATTTTTTGAAAGGTTTCAAACCCAAAGTTTCCAAAGGGATAAATGTTGAAGTTACGACATTCATCCATTTCAGGAGATTGAATCGTGACCGTTGAATTGATAAGCTCTCAAGCACTCATTAAGACTAGCGTCTGGTCACCGCTATTGGTCATGTGAGATAAGAGATTTAAATAAGATATAATCCGATGGTGCTGATCAAACCGAATATGATCGAAGGGTTACTGTTTCATATTGTGATTTCTTGATCAGTTAGGATGCAGTTACACTAACTGAATCATCTTTCTTGAGTGGTTGAATCATTCATGCCTAAGCATTGGAATCATGGCTCTTGAGCATTCTGAGTTTCCCGAAATGAGTGTTCTGAGATTCCCGAAATGAGTGTTTTGATATTCCTAATTGAGCGTTGTATATGGGAGTGTAATGGTGGATGAGAGCATGAATAAAAGAATAATTCCATGGTAGAGAGAGGTTGTTGTTTCTGTGAAAAAAAAGTTGAACTGTATGTAATGGAGAATACAACATGAACAGAAAGAGATAGAACAGTGAAGCATTATCTGAGAGAGGAAGAAAAATTTG
>JASDQU010011166.1:12320-44732 GCA_032191745.1 Picea mariana | reverse complement strand
TCAGAAGGAGAAGACTCTGAGTTAGATACAAATAATCTGCAGGACTCAAACCAGTAGATCAAGACAAAGACACCCTCCAAAGTTATTAGGAAGAATCATCCTAAACATCAGATAGTTGGTCATCTAAACCAAGGAGTTTGGACAAGAAATCAGTTGAATAATGTCTTAGAACAATCTCAGATTGCCCTTTTGTCTTTTCTTCAACCTAAAGACTTTAATGCAGCCAGGGAAGATGACCATTGGGTTAAAGCCATGAATGATGAACTTGACCAGATTGAGAAAAACAATACTTGGGAGATGGTTCCTAGACCTGAAGGTAAAAATGTCATAGGTTCCAAATGGATCTTTAAGAATAAATTGAATGAGCGGGGACAAGTTGTCAGGAACAAATCAAGATTGGTCTGTAAGGTCTATGCACATATTGAAGGAAAAGATTTTGATGAAACCTTTGCACCAGTGGAAAGATTGGAAGCCATCAAAATGTTTCTTTCCTATGCATGTCATAATAACTTTAAAGTATATCAGATGGATTTTAAGTCATCATTTCTTAATGGAGATCTAGAAGAAGAATTATATATGGAACAACCTGAAGGATTTTCACTGGCATATAATCCTGATTTTTTCTGCAAGTTGAAGAAAGCCTTCTATTGGTTGAAACAAGCTCCTCGTGCCTCGTATCACAGACTGGATAAGTATCTTCAATACAAAGGGTTCAAGAGAGGACCAATTGACAACAATCTATATATCAAAACATAGGGTAATGATTTGCTCATTGTGGTGGTCTATGTAGATGACATCATCTTCTGAAGTAGTAATGCTTCATTGGTACAATGGTTTTCTTCTGCCATGCAGTCTAAATTTGAAATGTCTATGATAGGGGAACTGCCATTTTTTCTTAGTCTGCAAATTACTCAGAGGTCTGAAGGAATATTTATTTCTTAGGAAAAATATCTAAGAGAAATATTGAAAAGGTTTCAAATGGAATATTCTAAACTTGTGAGCACACCTATGGTCACTGGATGCAATTTAAGAAAGGATGATGACTCACCTAATGTTGATCAAAGTTCATATAGGTCTATGATAGGAAGCCCGTTGTACATCACAACATCTCGTCCAAACATAATGCATGATGTTGGAATGGTAGGAAGGTATCATTCTGCACCTAAACAGAGTCATTTTCTAGCTGTCAAAAGAATATTGAGATATTTAAAAGAAACAATGAACTATGGCCTATGGTATCCTAGGAATTAGAGTTTTCAATTATCAGTCTATTTAGATGTTGATTGGGATAACTACATGGATGAAAGGAAAATCATGAGTGGAGGTGCATTCTTCTTAGGAGATTCTCTTGTAGCATGGTTGAGCAAGAAGCAAGGTTCCATTTCCTTATCGACTATTGAAGCTGAATACATAATAGATGCCACTTAATGTACCCAAGTACTATGGATGATTCAGACACTTGCATACTTGGAGGTAAAGTATACTGCATTGATCCCAATTCATTGTGATAATACTAGTGCAATTAGCATGTCAAAGAATACTATATTCCACTCCAAGACCAAGCACATCCTCATAAAATACCATTTTCTGAGAGAGAAGGTCACCAATTAGATTGTTCAGGTTCATTACATTCCAACCATAGAACAAATTGCAGACATCTTTACTAAACCCCTAGCCAAGACACCATTTGAGTATCTTCGTCAGAAGTTGGGTGTCATCCCTTCTCTCACCTAAGAGAGTCCATCCTGTAAGGGGGAGTATGTGTTGGTTGAATATATGATACCTCCAAAAAGTACCGCAACAGCTCAGGGGGAGCATGTTTTCTTTGACATTGATGTCAAAGGGGGAGAAAAGGTCTGGTCTAGATGCTACAGATGGAGGTCTAAGTAGAATAGTTCATCCTTTCAGGGTTGCCATCAATGCCAAAGGGGGATATTATTGGCATATTTTACAAGAAGAGTGTGCTTGTCATTGATGGAAAGAACAACAACAATGATGGAAAACAGAAAAAACATAATCTCAGAGGAGGAGTGAATAATACCCAGAGATCAAATCTCAGAAGGAAAAGCGTAAGCTCAGGGTGAGAATCCTTAGCAACCATTAGATAATAAATCAACCATGTTGATCGTCTCATTTTACGAACATCAGTCATATGAGTGACCGTGGGATTAAGGATCATTGGAGGATCGTTACCGTTGGATCTACAAGCCAGATCAACGGTAGGGATGAATTTCGGGGAGCGAAAGGAGAATTAAATGACTCACTGGTTCTAATCCCGCAATCGGTCTAGATCGTCAGATCTCATAGAATTGAATATCGATGACTGTGTTTGATCCAACAAATTATCAATTTAAGTCATATCAAGTTGTGACCATCGGATGTGCAATCACCAAATCAACGACAGGGATAGATTACAGAGATCAGATGGAGAATTAAACAAATTTCTAGTTCCAATCCCGCAATTGGTCTAGATCGTCAAATATTGTAGACTCGGATATCGACGACTATGGTTGATCCAACAAGTGATCAGATAAAGTTGGAATGAGTTTTGACTGTCGGATGCGCAATCACCAGATCAACAACAGGGATAGATTGCAGAGAATGAAAGGAGAATTAAAGATCATGCTATTTCCAATCCTGCAATTACTCAGGACCATCAGATCTTATAGCCTCGAATATCAATGATTGTGGTTGACTAAAAAATGATGCACAAATTCAAATTGTCGAGTTTTGGTGACGAGTTAAATCACTCACAAGTTATGGTTCTGCAATCATCCTTGATCGTTGATCTGCTTCGAGTGTATTCACGACCGTTGGATCACATTTTAGTGGAAGGAAGGGATAAGCTAAAAGAGCCGAGAGTTTGATTATCTGAATACCCGTCAACCGTTGGATCAAACCTAAATTCTCATCATTTGTCAGATCATTTTAAGTGGAAGGATAGGATAAGTAAGGTAAAAGATCTGAGATCTAACTTATGCGAATACCCGTTAGTTGTCAGATAAATTCAAGTGGAAGGACAGGAACAGCTAGAAAAGTTTCACTGTAGATAGATCGAGCCATCGATCTAAGAACATGATCGATGAATATCATTCACTTCGGATATAAAAAGGCGAGGAGGTTACGCTCTGGAAAATTTGAGATTTGAAAAACCCGAAGCTCGGAGAGCCGGAAATCCGAAATGAATAAGGACCATCGGATTTGGAGAACATACGATGATCGTTAGATCAGGGATATCTATGTCAGCAAATTACGTCAGCAAACCTCATTCGCAAGGACATGTGGCAGACCACGTCGAAAAAGGACATGTGGCGGGCCACGTCAACAAAGGACATATATGGAAGACCAAGTCAACAAAGGACATTTGTGGTAGAGCATGTCAGCAGACCACATTAGCAAGGACATGAATCATCCGATCTGAAAGATCACTTCGAGTGTGTTCTCATCTGTCGATCTACTCCGGAGACCCAAAGGAGATCTCGACCATTGATCTGATGTCGGGTGCACTCTCAACCATTGATCAAGATACAATGGAAGGATAGCATAAGTATAATATTTGAAGACCCAGAGTAAAAGGTGGCCATCCATCTCAATGGTTGATTAAGTCCTGGCCGTCAGATTAAGCCTTGTAAGAATCAAATTTGACAATTGATCTGTTTCGGTGAAATAAACGTAAATCATCTGATCTCTTTGGGAAATCTGATTCGAAAGTTTTGAAAGGTTTCAAACCCAAAAGTTCAAAAGGAGAAATGTTGAAGTTATGACAGTCGTCCATTTTAGGATATTGAATCGTGATCATTGAATTGATAAGCACTCAAGTGCTCGTTAAGCCTATCATCTGGTCACCACCATTGGTCATGTGAGATAAGAGATTTAAATAAGATATAATCTGACAATGCTGAACAAATCGAATCTGATCGAAGGGTTATTGTTTCATCTTGTGATTTCTTGATCAGTTAGGATTCAATTACAATAACTGAATCATTGTTCTCTTGTGGCTAAATCATTCGTGCATGAGCGTTGGAATCATGGCTCTTGAGAATTCTAAGTTTCCTGAAATGAGTGTTCTGAGATTACCGAAATGAGTGTTTTGAGATGGCCAACTTGAGCGTTGGAGATGGGAGTGTAACGGTGGATGAGAGAATGAATAAAAGAATAATGCCATGACAAAGAGAGGTTGTTGTTTCTGTGAAAAAGAAGTTGAACTGTATATAATGGAGAATACAACATGAACAGAAAGAGATAGAACAATGAAGCATGATATGAGAGAGGAAGAAAAAGCTGAGGTACACAAGCAGAGATAGAACAGAAAGTGCAAGAAGATGCCAGAAGGAAGATGCAGGCAGAGCAGAGAAGTGTAGCAGGACAATAATGAGACTGGTAAGCCATTGATTAATACTGTATCACTGTAATGAATTTCAGTAACAAAGATTTATATCTAAGGGTGGTAGGGAGGTGCTAGGGAGGAATGTTGTCCTCAGAGTTTCAAGTGGGTGCTTGAAAACAGGGAGTTGTAGCTTCCATCTGGTGCCAGCCAGAGAAACCAGGGTGGCAGGGTGGTGCAAGGGAGAACGATTGTTCTCTATTACACAGGTTGGTGTCTGTGTGACTGGAAGTTGGTCCTTCCATCCAATTGGTGCTATAACACTCAGGGATTTGTTACTTCCTTCTAGTGGGTGCTAGAGAAATTAGAGAGTTGGTGCTCTCAGCAAGTTGCAGCTTGTAAAACAAAGGTGGTAGCCTCACAAAGAGTGGGTTCTCATAATAATGATAATGTACAGAATATAAAGACTACTTATCATATTAAGAAGAAGAGGTTTTCTCCCTTTATGGGTTTCCTCAGGAATATTTGTCTCTGTATATTCATGTGTGTGATTGATGTTGAATACTCTATTGCTTACTTCCTTGAATTATTGTGATCATCATTAAGTGTTCTGTTATGAGTTTAAAATGGGTATAATTGTTTAAGAACAGTAACAACTGATTCACCTCCCCCCTCTCAGTTTCTTAGCATTAATGACCTTTGTCTGGCCATCGGGTTGGGGGTTGAAAGCAGTGGATTTAGTGAGCTTGGTGTCCAAAAGTGACCAGAGACTCGACCAAAATGTGTTGAGGAACCTGATGTCTCTATCTGAGGTGATGGTCTATGGTATCCCAAAATGGACCCACACCTATTCGAAGAAGATCTTGGAAGTATATTCCATTGTGATGCTCTTCTTGCAGGCTGTGATAATGGCCATCTTCGAAAACCGATCAACCACCACAAATAAAAAATCATTGTCGTTCTTGGTGGATGGAAGGCTATACATGTAATCCATCGATATGGATTCCCAAGGCCTCTCAGGAGTAGGAAGAGGGGTGTATAATCCTTTCTTCTTGATGGTTGTCTTGGAAATGGCATAGGAAGTGCAATATCTAATATACTTGCTGACATCTTATTGAATTTTTGGCCAATAAAAATGTTTCTATAGAATGACCACAATTTTCTCCATGCCAAAATGTCCTTCCATCCGACTGTAGTGAGCCTCCCAAATCATCTTTGCACGCTCTCTTGTGGGAACACAGAGGTGGACCATATGGCATAACAATCCATCCTAGATGTGAAAAACGATGACATTCACACATGTACCCAAGATCTGATAGGTGGTGGCAAAGTTAGAGTCACATTGATAAAGTTGGGGCCACTCTAATGCCTCATTCCCACAAGAATGGAGAATTGTGGTGAGTGCAACAATGAAAGGGTGGCTGAGGAAATAAATGATAAGATTTGTGCTCCTTGTTTCATAATTGATGTTGAGATGGAATTGTTGTAGGTATGTGGACAACTTTTGATAGCGGTGGTTCTACAACTTCCTTTGTATCTGTATGAACTGCAGAGGCTTGTGATCAATGTGGATGATTGTCTCATTTCCCAGAATGTAATGTTTCCATTGATGTCAGGCTTTCACAATGGAATAAATTTCTTTTTCATATGTTGGGTATTGGTATGCTACTGGATTATTGTGTTGAGTGAGAACTCTTCCTACATCATAGTCAGAGGCATCAATCTCAATATCAAACAATTGTTGCAGATTAGGTAAGGAGAGTACTAGAGTTAAGCACAAGCGATGATTTAGATCATCAAATTCTTGTTTTTGTGCCTTCCCCCATGCGAACATTTCCTTTCCACCTCCCTTGGCTACTTGGATGAGGGCCCATGAAATATGGGAGAGTCCCAACATGAACCTTCGGTAGAAGTTGGCAAGTCCCAATAAGATCTGAAGCTCGGTTAGTGTGGTCGGGGTTGGCCAATCACGAATGACTTGGATCTTAGCTGGATCCACATATACCCCATGCTCATCAATAGTGTATCCCAATTATTGGACCTTGTTCATGCCAAAGGAGCATTTTTCCAAGTTGGCATATAGCTTGTGTTTTTTTAGAGTGCCCAAAACCTGCTGAATATGTTGCATGTGCTCCTCCCAAGTTCTATTGAAGATGAGGATGCCATCTAGATATACCCTCACAAAAGAGTTGGTGAAGGGTCTCAATACATCATCCATGAATATCATGAAAGTTTTTTGGTGCATTTGTTAAGATAAAGGGCATGACCAGCCATTTGAAGAGACCTTATTTAGATTTGAAACTTGTCTTCCATACATCAATTGGTTTGATGGGAACTTGGTGGTAGCCAGACTTTAGGTCAATCTTGTTGAATAACTTTTCCCCCTTGAGTTGGTAAAGAAGGTCATCAATTCAGGGAATTGGGTACCGGTTCGTGACTGTGATTTTTTTTAATGATCTGTAATCAATGCAGAGCCGCCAGGTCCCGTCTTTCTTCTGCACCAGCACAATCGGGATTTTGCAAGGGGAGGAGTTGGGTCAGATGTGCCCCTTATGAAACAACTCTTGGATTTGGTGCTTGATTTCATAAGTTTCCATCAACGAGCGATGATATATTGGTCCATTAGGTAGTGGTGCACCGGAGGTTGGATCAATTGGATGCTTGAATTGTAAGTTTGTCGGTACCCCAATGGGTGAGGAGAAGATGTATATGTACTCTTCCATGATCCCATCCACTAGCTTCTTCTACAAAGAGAGGCTCTGTGTAGAGGTCATGGATGTGGCGACGACATTCTCCTTACTGCAAGAATGGATTACAAAGAAGACAAACTTCCTAGTCTATAAAATGACCTTACTGCATTGCTTAGCATAGATTAAAGAAATAGCAGTAGGTGGCGCTACCTATGGTATCCTATACAATTTTCTACCCAAAGTTATAATAACATTGTGGGGTCTAGAATCATACACAACATGTCTCTTCCACAAATATGCTTGGCCTAAGATAACATAAAAAAATTCAAGGGGATCAATATCACACAATACCTTGTATTTGAAGGGTTTGATGTTGTAGGGCAAACAACATTGTTGGCTGACACGAAGATCTCATCCTTGGTAAATCCATCCGATGGTGTATGGTTGCGGGTGTGGTGTTATTGGTAGGTCTAGCTGCTTAACAACCTCTATTGAGATCAGGTTCTTCTAACTACCGCATTCGACAATGAAATGCAGCAGAGTCCCCTTTACCCACATCGGTGAATGAAAGAGACGTTCCCCTTCCTCTAGTTCTTCTAGTTCACTTGGTTGGACTTTGGTGGAAGAGAAAGTGGCATTGGGTTCAACATCAATGATCTGCTTCCCGCTTTCTGGATTTGATTCAGAGTAAAAATCCACCTCTGACTCGAAAGCTTTCAGCCAACCACCAGTGACTGCTTGGAGCAACATTCTTCGGTGTTGCGCCAAGGCATTTTATGGTATTCACACCACTTTCTCGTGTCATTCTTAGACTTCTCATTACCCTTGTTGGGTTGTGGCTTGGACTAGTTGTCCTGAGAGCGACCATCTTTTCTCTGTCCCTTGTTTGGTGGGTTGGGACTGCCTTTTCCCTGCTTCAGCTATGAGGAATTTGTAGATTCAAACTCTCGCCTCTTCTACTTAAATTTATGCTTGATCTTGACAACAAATCTATAAGCCGCACCTAATGATGCAATGTCCAGAAACTACATTTTTGTTTGAATGTATCTATGAATACAACCATGATATTTGAGCACCATATGTCGTTCAGAGTATTTGATACCTAATTTGGTGCATAGAGTATGGAAAATATTGGTGAAATCTGGTACTTTTTGGTCCCTTTTCTGATACAACGTCGTCCATTTTGTGTATTGATCCTCATAGATTCCAACAGGTTAGTATTGTTCTTTAATGGCATCCCTGAAGGAATCCCATGTGGGGCAACCAAAAAATATTGCATATTCCTTTGTGTCCCTTTGCTCATAGTACGTATCCCACCAATCCTTAACATCGGGCGCAACCTTGAGGAGTGAAAAAGTAATATTTTCCCTATTGGAAAAATTGTGGACCGAAAAATACCCTTCGAGAAGATTCAACCATTTATCTACAACATTTGCATCTATCAGTCCTTCAAATAATGGAATATCAAAATTTACTTGTACCTTGAAGGGGGTTGCGTGGCTGCTTGATGAAGATGTGTCTCATGTGGGTAGATGCTGAAGGATCTGTGCAAATTTGTCCATTATCTCGTTCCTTTGTCGCACAAGAGATTTCTTTGAGAATTTTTTTTAAAGGATATCCTGCTCCATCACCATTCTTCTATCTCCCCATGAGTTATGGTTAGGTTCGGCGCGACCGATCTTGTAAAGACTCAACTAGTTTGAGTCTTAGCTTCTTGTACCCAGATATTGTCGGGGACATGCACAAAGAAAAACAAATGAAGAGAAGACTGCTCTGATACCACTAATCCAGATTTATGAGCAGAATGAAATGAATAAAAGATTGAATACCATAAAAAATAGGTATGGAGAACAACAACAGATATCCAGTGAATAATAACTTATATTGAATAAAGAAAATAGGTTGAAACTGTAAAACTCTAGAATTGAAACAACTTTCTTGAATGGTGGTATTGATCCGGATTTATGAGTGGAACGAAATGAATAAAACATTGAATACCATAAAATAGAGGTACGGAGAACAAAACCATATATTCAATGAACAATAACTTCTATTGAATAAACAAAATAGGTTGAAACTATAAAACTGCATAACTGAAACAACTTGCTCGAATGGTGGTAGTTATCTCTGAGAAGAGATGTGGTTTCTATGCGCATCTATTTGATCAGAATGATTACAATGAGGCTCCAGAGGCCTTTTTAATATTACTCATGAATGCAAAAACCATATACATCCAAAAACCTAACCCTAGAAGATGAAACACCAAACATTATGTGGGCCCCGATGGGTAAGTTGGTACCTCAACTTCCTGAGGTTGTAACTTTTGCATACAACTTCCATTTTAGGCATGTGATCACCCATTGGAAAGGTATTTTCGATAACTACACATTATTTTCCAAACTCTGACTCCATCTACAGTTTGATTGTGGCAAGCCAAAAAAACATTGTTTAGGGCCCCAAAACGGCCCTAGAAGTACAAAAAGATTTACTAATATGAAAACTTCCAAAATAAGCCAGCTGGAATAGGTGGGAGGCCACCAATATCCACCTGAATGTTGTGTACATCTTTAGGACAGCCCCGAAAGATAAAAACCCACAATTACAAAGAAATGTCATCATTATAGAGAAACTTGTTGAACTAAAAACTGTCAAGATGAGCTAGTTGGAATAGGTGGGTGGCCACCAATATCCACCTGGATCAAGAATACTACCTTTATGCAAAGGTGTTTCCATATTTCCACTTTCTGAATTTTCATAATTCTGACTTGTCTTCTTCATTCCCATCTTACAGGAACTCATGGGATTATTAACTCTTTAATCTAATTTTTCCATACTTTCTAAAGTTCCTTAAAATGTCCTTCATCATTATTGTCATCATTTAACTCCATAACATTTTATTTCTGATACACGTCGTCTTTATTTAGGCCTTATAGTGATTCTTATCACATTTCTTATCAAGGAACACTTTTGTGATTTCAACAACAATTTTTCAAAGGGTTACTCATTCACAGGATACCTCAAGAGTGCTAAGTTACTTTCTTATGACTAATCCAAAATCTTCCATCATGTTCCAAGATAGGATACTACTTCCTCTTTTACTACAAACTACAATCCCATCCTTTGTTTGTGAAACTTCCACTCAACTCACCTTATCATCTTTGTGAAATTTCCATCTCTCCCTCTCTCTCTCTCTCTCTCTCTCTCTCACACACACACACACACACACACACACACATCTCAACTTTTCAAGTTGGTTATATTTAGGAGGACCACTGTAATTTATCATCATTAGAAAATTTGCAACTTCATCATTTTCGTTTCCTCCATAATGCAACTTCATGAAATGCTTAATAAGTTAGATATATACTACTAACATTGGGGATCAAAACTTAAAATTTTCCTTTCCTACCTTATAATTCTTGTCTCTTTATATTTCCATATTCTCATTCTAATAATAGGTTTACTATCCTTCTAGGAGAAGTTGCATACTATCTTAAAGTATATTACTTTCATTTTATGTGTACTATTGAGGAATTGTACTACTATTATCTCAAATTGATCAATTATATTTCCTCCCCATTTGTCTAAATAGCTAATATTCTTACTTAATTATGACCACCAACATGATATAAGAAGTCTATCAAAGGTCGTCATGATTTCTTTTAGACTAATTATAAGTTGCTTTAGCTTCATTATGTATGGAATTTCCTATCAATATCTTCAACGCTATATTGTGAATGTGAGTTTATTTATATCCTCATTTAGGGTATAGAATACTATAACATCCTGTTTTATTGATCACACTTATATTGACTTATTCTTTGAGGACACTTGCGTGCAAGTGATCCGGCTATGGTACATTATGATTATGTTTCGATTATGAGTTATATATGATGATGTTGTATTGTGATTTATATGTTAATTTAAGATGTATATGTATTGAAAAATATTATCAACGAGTTCTCCTAAGTGTGCAGGACACATGACAGGTTATGGATGTTGATGGCATCAATGGACTTCCTTGGACTCTAGATTGAATTAGGGAGTGAATTGCATTTTGTTTGAGTATTTCATTTTATGCACATGTAATATATGATTTATGTACATGGATTATTGACATTATTTTTGTCGGTGGATGCAGGCTTGAAGATTTTTGTTAATTCATCTCACATAAGGAGTAAAGGGGTCGTGCACAAAAACCGGAAATTTTAGGGGGAAGTGTGGCAGAGTCTCTGTCACAGCCTACTAGCACTCCCGTGATGACCTGAACTGTATGTTAATTATTACCTAGTTCGAGAGGTCCAAGATGTCGTGAGGGCGTACTGAGATAGTCGCTCATGAATATTTCTAAGGGGCACTCAATAAGGCATAATCACTATTACTTAGAAGCCCTTAGTCTCTCACAAGTTCAACCGAATGGAGTGTTGACTTCAATGGTTAGACAAACTTTCAACCAGTCAAAGGCGAGTGACACCCTTGGAGCACAAAGGTGTGTCTTGAAGGGAATGTCGCGTAATTAAATGTGGGTAAATAAATCTAGATGGCCTAGAAAATATAATGAAATGTTTAGACCTTGTTAGAATAAAGTACTAATTGTCCCCGAGGTGTAGGACAGTCGGTGATAGAGTGTGTTGTTAAGCCACTCCGTGATGTTAAAGTCACCGGTTCGAAACCTGTGGGGACAAAAAATCCAACCNTGTGGCTCAGGCCGGGTGCGATCCCCGGGTGATTTTGACGGCTTAGATGCCCCTGAGTCGCGGTTTCTCAAGCCACAGGTTAATCGTGTGCCCAACAGGTTCCGCACAAATTAACAAAAAAAAAAAAAGAATAAAGTACTAATTAATCAATAAATTATAAACTTTGAAGCCTAACAAGAGTCTAAGCCTAAGTCTAAGACTAAGTCTAAGTATAAGTTTAAATAAGGGACTAAATAAAATATATTAAATAAATTAAAAGAATTGAGATAAAACCAAACTCTAGGAAAATGGAAAAAAAAATTAGAAGTTGGGTAAAATGCACATGTGTGCATGAAAATAATAAAAGGAATTTTAAAATAGAAAGAAATTAAAACATGAGAGAATAGGTGTACACATAGAATGGCATCTTGAGTCAATATACCACTAAGCCTAACTAAAAGAAGACTCCTAATCCAACTCAACCTAATATCTAGTTAGGGGACACTCAATAAATGAGAAATTGGGGAACTAAGGGACAACTAAGAGCAAAAATAGGAACACATTGGGGAATGTGAGGGAAAATGCCTAAATAAATAAAATAAAAAGGGAAATAACATGTGCAACTTGGGGAGAGTGTGACACATGTAGTGGGTGAATAATCCTCTAATTTAATTATTAAAATTAAATAATTGTGCATGAGGACATGTGTCAATGGAAAATTATCTATACAAGAATTGAGAGAAAGGGAGAGAGGGACCTCACTTTTCTTAGTACTATAATGCTACCCAAATTTTGTTTGATTGTGTTTTACTTGTGAGAGTTGGGATACCAAGCTTGTGGAAATAGTAGAAGCTCTTCCTTGCAAGGAAATCTTTGGAACTATTATTTTATGGTTCTTGTGTGTGGCCCCTTTGCGGCTCGAGGGGGATACAGGGGAAGAAGAGTACCCCTAGAGTTGGTTGGGAGGTATCATTGTAGTCTTGGATTATAAAGGAGAAAGAAGGGACTTTGTGAAAGCTTCAGTGGAGGATCATCTTCACACAATTTCAATCTTCGGTCACGGTATTTGGATATTATATTTTGTGTAATATGTAAATTTAAGCTAAGCACCATGCAATACTCATGAGTATCGATGTACAACGATGTTGTTTCTGTAATTTATATCCATTCTTAATATTAGAAATTAAACATTAGTATTACACTGATAAAACTGAAGTGGAAATTGTATGAAATCTAATCATGTGAGAATTTTCTAGTTCTACATATAAATTTTACTATCACAATTGTACGAATTATCCTTCATTTGTTACAAATGATTATGTAGTCCTTATCGAATGAATGCCAGATGAATTTCCTCCAAGAACATTGTGTAGCTTCAATTCTATTGCTGCGTCGATGTGTATTTAAGTATTTTAAGTTTAACCTTATCGAATCTATGATTTTAAGTTGACGGTACTATGAGTTTTTAATTGTAGAAAGAAAATTATGTGTAAATCACTAGCATTCCAGATTATTGTAGCGCTGTCTATTTTGTCAAATTTCACTTTTACTTTTGAATTCAAGATCTGGGAAACTTTCATATCTGGTGTTCGATTTTATTTTGGTTTTCTCATTTCAAGAGGCCTCATCCAAATGAGATTTAACGATTGTTGTATCTCCGACCTTGAATCTTGTTAGGATTCATCTGATCTTTTACACAGTGGTTTTCATTACCTTTCCAAGCCCCTAATCCATAAGGAATACCAAGGATTCGTGGTCATCGCCATTCTGGTTAATCATGTAGAAGATATTATTCTCTGATACACGAGACCTATTGTTAATTTTCCTCTTCCAGTATGAGTGTTACACTGTAAATCAACAACAATGTCTTTGTTAGACATATAATAGTTACACTCACTCTAGTTTCTAGTCACACTGGATCTTCACTCCTTCCGATTTGTTAGCACTATGTAAATTTTGTTCGGCTGAGAGACAAACGAAAGAGGTAATTGTTTCAACCTACTTTAGATTTGGGCACTAGCCTGCTCAACTCAGAGAGGGCTCTCTCATGTCACTTGATATTTATTTGGTAATCGGTGGCTAGATTTAGTTTGTTTTGGGGGTTTTTATAAATTTGTTGGCAAGGAAGGGGAGGGACACTTAGGGCTATGGAGTTGAAATTATGAAAGTGAATGAAAACAATGACTGGCCGATAGAACTCTCCAGAGGATAAAGGCTAAATGAGGCAATGCATATGAGTTGTAAAATGTATTTAAGGGTGTAAGAGGA
This sequence comes from Picea mariana, assembly GCA_032191745.1. Lineage (NCBI taxonomy): Eukaryota > Viridiplantae > Streptophyta > Pinopsida > Pinales > Pinaceae > Picea > Picea mariana. Next base: position 30,774 of record JASDQU010011166.1, on the reverse strand, counting down.
AAGAGAAAACAAAGAAATGCATCAAAGCATTACGGAAATGAATTATGAATTAGCTAGGAAGAAAATTACACAGTTTAAATTGCTTAAGCCGAGAGCATCACAAGATGAATTCTGGGCTTTTAACTCTCCAATTTAAACAGAAGAAAATGAAAATGGAATTAAAGAACACAAGAAATACATACAATGAAAGGAGACAAAACTCATATCACCACCATTATAATCTTTTCATGGAGACTTCAAAAGCTTCTGCATATGTGTTCAATTCAGCTCCAAAAAATTACAATTAAGTTCATAAAGAACAAAATGATGCCCTTGTACTTCTGCCAACATTAATTCATTCAGAACTTCTAATATTTATAAAATTTGATTACAACGGTTGAACCAAAACATTTCAGCTTCTAAAACTAATTACAATAATTTCAACTGACAGTCTCAGCATGTGAACCTATTTTCAATGATTAACAAAAAGTGTTTCAAAAACTAACGGATGATTTCTCTGACTGCTTGCCTTTCGTCCTTGCCATCTGTCTTGCTCTGACCTTTTGTCTAACTTTCAAATCTAGTGACACCTGGAGGCTATTTGCTTATTCCTGGAAAAATGTATTTTGTCTTACCTAGCCGCACGATCTCTTTCCACTGTAAGTATGAAGGAATATCATAATCCATTATTTCTTTTATTAGGATCTCCAAGTCGATACAAGTAGCATAATTCATAGTTGGAAGCCCGATCTTCACGGTCTTAAACTGATTTAAGATCTCAAAGTCTATGGTCAAATATTCTACCAAACTTGGTCCTTTCAAATTTTCCTCCGGGCCTTCAAATTTGGAATGATCCATTCTACACTATGCGAGGAAGGAGTTGTATTGCTCTAGGTCATATAATTTCCCTTTGCCATCCCAAAATGATGGGAGGCCCTTGATAAATAATTGCTCAAACAGATCCTTGAATTCTTGTATACTCTCCTCCATCTATGTGGCTTTGGTCTGAACTGACTTGAGAAAATTGTGCTTAGAAATTATCCTCCTGGCCCAAATGATCAGTGTAGTCCTATCTTTGAACCCAATGATATGAAGTTCAACAGTAGGAACGAAATTCAACAAATTTATAGTGTTTTGAGCCCACTATGAGGGATTTTTTTCCAGTGTCTCATTCACCACGGTACATCTTCTTCGGGCGGTGATATCCATGCTATCTTTGTCATCTATGAAATTCAAGTACACCCTGAACTTAGCATCTTCAGCAGTAATAGAATCCAGGATTACATGTTTAGCTCCCTACAAAAGTCCTTTACCTTTCAGCCTCATTTTCAACTTGCCCACTCTTTCTTGCAACTCTTGATTTTCTTTTTGGGACTACGCCATCTTATCATTCTTTATTTTCATTTCTTGTTGTAGGTTTTCTATATCTCCCTTAAGACTCTTGATTTCTTCTAAAACCCTTGGCAGGTTCATGATGAAGATTAATCTATAAACCCTGGAAATTATCTTATTTATAAAAATGATCATCGTGATCCTTTTGCATTCAGTTGAGATGAATGCAGCTTCATGGAACTTCGTCTTATTTGTTTCTAGGAACATTTTCAGCAAGTGTGTGTAGTACATGAAGTTCCTTAGTGATTGGAAATTCACTAGCTGCTTGTGTACATTATCAGCTATGAACTCTTCAAAACTGATACAGACTGATGGATTGGACTCTGAATGAAAAAAGGTCAACATAAAACCCAACATGACATCTACTACAAATTTTTCGTTATCCAAACCTAATATTTGACTGAGTATGGAACAGGCCCACTAGACCTCAATAAACATGACACTTACATGCATAGGCAATGACAGACTCTTAGAATGATGTTTGGGTTTAACAATGGTCTACAAAAATAGGGTTTTGACCTCGTGGGGACATTCTCTATATATTGTAGTTAGTTTCTCTTCCTTGAAGGGTTCAGACGCCACGAGAGAATATTCTAGTGTACCAAGGGTGTGTCAAACTGACGAGCTATCTACTCTACACTGGACCTTTGAGCCTAATCTATTTAAAATGACCTTTTTTTCCTTGGAGTATTGCTCGACACACTAGCTTATGAATTTCGGGAAAGGGAATGTGACTTCGACGACGTAAGGGACTATGGATGCTTGAACCGCTTCGAGGAAAGATATTCGTCTTCCTATATTATCTAACAAATTGGCTCCGGATGCAGAAATGGGTGAGACGATTATCTTTGTGTAAAATATATTAGAGTATCTATCAATTAGGGCTTCTTCTTTTGAGGAAAGATCTTGTTCTGTTACGGATAAGATGACAGGATTCATGGCCATGATGAAAAATACCTGAGAATGAGTGAAGAAATTGCGAGTCTGGTTCACAGTTGAGATTTAGTTCAAATGGAGCGTTTGTGCCAATTTTCAAACGTTCAAATGATTTGAAATATCATAAAATAATGACCGGGGACGCTCCTTTTATACATGTTTTTTGATATTGGGGGAGAGGCAAAGAAGTTTGGAATAGACCACTTTTCACCTCGATATGCCTCTGGCGGTGCCACGTGGTCACGAGCTCAAACCACAGTATTTCGATTGGCCCGCTCTCAAACAATTAAACCTTGCACTAGTTCCTCACCCGATACGCTTTGTGACCGTCGATTTGGGATGTTTTCATATCTTTGTCCCACTAGGTCCCATCAAACCCACACCTCTTCTATATTTAGTCCTTCTCTACTAGATTTGAACTTGTCCTCCAAACTATCACATCTTCACACCGATCTGTCCCCTCGCTAATTCCTGAGACTTGAATTCCATCGAAAATTTGTTATGGTGATAACATACGCTCCAACTAGGGATCCTATCCTCCCTGTGAAGTAGCAAAGAATGGTAGACCGAGTGCCTAGCCATTGGGATGTGATTTATTCCTACAGTCTTAATCCACCAACCTTTATTCAAAAACTCAAAACTAAGCCAGCATAGCTCAGGGCCTTCACCTCATGCTTCAACTATGATGCTTTTATTCCAACCTCTTCATGCGGAAAGAAAACACAAAAATGATTATGTACAATGAATGGAAGAGGTGATGATTGCTCAAACGATATAATGTTTGAGGAACCTACCATTCATAGGCCCTCCTCCAATGATGTCTCCATTACTCTCCTGTAGTATATAGGCGTTGCTTCCACGGTATGTTGCAATCTCGAACGATCCTAGCCATCGTTGGTCAAACTTCCCGTGCTTTCCCTTATCTTCATTTCTGACATCCCATTTTAATACTAAGTCTCCCAGTTTGAAGTCATCCACCTTGGTACGTTGGTCGAAAGCCTCTTTGATCTTGTCTTGGTGTAGCTGAGCATTATTGAAAGCCTTTTCTCGGGTCTGTTGGACACTGATTAGTTCATCCTTTCTTCTTTGAGTGGCGTTTGTTTCTGCATCCTGCTCCTGTAACAACCTTATCACTGGCAATCCTAATGTAGTAGGAAAGATTTCCTCTATACCATAAATGATCTGGAAAGGGGATGTGGCTATATATCTCTTTGGGCTGATTCTATTAGCCCATAGTGCATGAATGAGATTTTTGTGCTAGGCCTTTTTATTTTCTTGCAACAAATTCTTGATGATTTTGACTAAGCTTTTATTCGAGGATTCAGCCAACCCATTTCCTTGAGGGTAGTACGATGTCGAATGGCCAAGGGTGATATTGTAATAACTGCAGAATTTATCTATTTTCTTGGACTTGAAATCCATTGCATTTTCTGTTATTATCTTGATTGGGAATCCAAACCTAGACAAAATATTGTCTTTTAAAAACTGGATGATGGCATCATCTATTGCGTGCCTCATGGGAACTACCTCAATCCACTGAAATAGTCTGTTGCTGTTATAATCCACTTGTGTTGGGATGAGGACTATGGATGTATTTCCCCTATAAAATCAAGGCCCCACTGTCTAAAAGGAGCTTCCACGGAGATGGTTTTCAAAGGAAGAGGCTGCAAGTTTCCCTTCCCATCAAAAAATTGACATTCATGGCATTTTGAAACCTCTTTATAGACATCTAAAAAAATGATAGGCCAATGGAACCCAACCCTCAAAATCTTATGCATAGTCGTTTTCCAATAATGGTGACCCCCACATTCACCCTTATGGAACTCTTTGATGGTCCTTTCTACTTCCTCTTCTAGCAAACAGTTGAATAAAATCCCCCCCTGGATCTTTCCAATATAGAGATTGATTTACTATACAAAACTTTGTTGCCTTCAATTTCAAGAATCTGGCCTTTGGTTTACTAAATTTAGGAGGAGCTTGCAAGTTTTTCAACACAAAGATGATATCTGCATACCATGTGGAGTCAAGAAATTTTTGTGATATTTGAGGAGTTTTCTCTTCTACTACACCTTCTGATAGGTTTGCAATGAAATTTATTCCTAGGAGTTCACAATTGGTCTGTGCCATCAGTTTCGCAAGCCCCTGTCCCTTGATCAACTTGGTGGGTTTGATCTCAAAGTCATATTTTAATAGCACTATTATCCATTTACCCCTCTTTCCTTCAGGATCAAGTTGGGTCACAATGTCTTTCACAGAGCTACTGGGCACATAAGCAGTAACATGGGAATGCAAGATGTACACTCTAAATTCTTTCAAGGCCTTGACCAGTGCCTATGATTGCTTCTCCATGATATCATATTTCAAAGGGGCATCCCTCAATGTCTTTTTGTAATATTCTATGGGCTTCTCATAATTCTGCTCATCTTTCTATAGTAAAACACCAGTAATTGTGTGCTCTGAGGCAAAAGAGAACAATATGAAGTCTTTTTCAAAACTTGGGCTGGCCAGTACTGGAGCCTTGGTTAACGCCAGTTTAATGTCTTCAAAGGATTTTCTAGCATCAAGGGTCCACTTTATTTCATTTCCTTTCTTGAGCATGTTGGTAATATACTTTATGATTTCAGCCAAATTAGGGATAAACCTCCTCAGAAAGTTCACTTTTCCCAGGAAAGATTGTACCTCCTTTTTACTCATGGGTATGCCAATTTTTAAGATCCCTTTAACTCTGTTGGGATCTACATTTATCCCTTCTTTTGAAATAATGTGACCCAACAACTTTCCTTCTTCCATGGCGAAATTTGACTTCTTAGGATTCAACAAGATTCCGAACTTTCTACACTTCTCAAATGCCCTTCTAAGATGCTTAAGGTGTTCCTCATATGAGGTAGAATACACAGTGATATCATCAAGGTAGATAAAAATGAATTTGTCTTTTTCATCAGCAAAACCTATGTACATAGCTTTCTGAAAAGTTCCTCCTGCATTCATGAGCCCAAAAGGCATCTTGGCATACATGAATGTCCCCCATGGTGTTGTGAATGTTGTCTTTTCTTGATCGTCTGGATGCACCATGATCTGATTGTATCCAGAGAAACCATCCAACATTGACATTTTCTAAGAGCCTACCACCTTTTGTAAAATGTGATCCATCTTAGGCAATGGGTAGTTGTCCTTTAGAGACACCCTGTTCATATTTCTAAAATCCACACACAGCCTGATTTCTCCACTCTTTTTTCTAACTGGGACTAGATTTGCCACCCATTTAGAAAATCTTAGGGAAACTATGATTTTGGCTTCAAATAGATTCTTTACCTCTTTCTCAATCAAAGGCAGCAGTAACGGATTTATCCTTCTTAATTTTTGTTTGAAAGGCTTATGATCTTCTTTGATTGGGATAACATGCTAAATTATATTGGCGTCATAAACTTTCAAATCATCATAGCTCTAGGAAAAAACATCAGGGAACTCTTTGATTAATTTGATATATTTCTCCTTGACTTCAGGGCTGAGTTCTCTAGATAGCTTAATTATCTTTGAATCCTCCGGAGTCCCAATATTGCAATATTCCACATCCCCTTCATTTACTGTAATCTTTGGGCCTCTGGCCACATCATTATTATCAAAGAGCTTCTCCAATGGGACCAAACCCTTGGGAATGATGTTTCTCTTTAGCTGAACTATGTCTATGCCTGCAATGTAATTGTCAAAGTATCCCTCGTTGGTGAAAGTGGTTGCATCTACTTCTTCATCACAATATTGTTCATCAATGTTCAGATTCTCAAAATCATTCTCCATCTTGAGAAAGCTTTCTATCTACTTGTCATCTTCAAAAAATTGCTAGTACTCGATATTATCTAGTACTGCTGGCCTGTACTTGACCTTAACCTCGTATTTTTTGTCAGGGAAGATTGGAACTTTGAAAACTATTGTTGAAGTGGACAAGGCGTCAACAATCTGATTTTGTTCTCTTGGAATCGTTGAAAGTTTATACTCTAGAAATTTCTCAAGGAGGTCTAGTACTAAGTTTCTATAAGCTCTTAGTCTAGGTTGTTTTTCTTGGTATATGCCTTTGATTTGATTGATAATTAGTTCAGAGTATCCATGTACGAAAATTCTTTTGGCACCTAATTCTTTCAAACTTTCAAACCCAATATTAATGCTTCATATTCGGCCATGTTATTTGTGCACTCAAAGAAAAGTTTGTAAGAACACAATTTTGAATCTCCTTTGGGATTATTGATCCATACACCATCCCTTGCTCCTTCTCTACAAGAAGCTCCATCGAAACTCATCTTCCATATTTGATCTTTTGCGTTATCCTACTGCTTTGAAAACTCTTCAATCTGTTGATCAGATCTTTCTTTGTCAGCCATATCGATATCTATCTCTTTCTCATCAAAACATAGTTCATTGAAGAAAATGGAAGATCCCAACTCAGTTTCCACAGAGTAGATGGGATGATTACTCGATTGTGACTTGTTGTTGACCATGTATTTGAGAAAAGTCTCTCTGTACAACCTTTTTTCTTGACCTAAGACATGGATAGTGGCGTATGACATGTCCATCTAGAGGGTTCCCTTTAAATTTTCAGCCCAAGACCTTGATAAAAGCATGCCAAAGTTGGGAGGAATATCATAAACCACTACATCCATAACCATGTTTTTTGCTAGGATCTGTGCCAAAGATACCACCAGATATTTAATAAGACCCAAGCACTTCACCTTCCTTGAATCAAAAGAGAACAGGTCTTTGTAAGGCCTTCTGATGTTCAGGCCCAGTTGGTTCATGACCACCTTGGGCATTAAATTATGAGATGCTCCCAAATCCAATGTGGCATTGTGCAGAGTCATATCATGGATTTTTAGGCTGACATAGAAAGGGGGGACTTCTTCATTATCACTATTTTCTTCTACTCTGGGTCCAAATAGGATGGCAGGGTGACCATATTGTATGTTCAAGGTATCAGAAGTTTGTTCCATCTTAAGCATCTTGATGATATGATTTCTATATTTTCTATTCTTGATTAATTCATTGAATAGTACAAAAATTTTGATCTTGGCCATCTCACTTTCAAAATTAAAAGGGGATGAGATTTTCTCTACCTCTCTGGTGATCATTTCTTTCCTTGCCTCTAATATTTTCTTTTGGGGCTCTTCTTTCTGCGTTCCTTTGTCCACAATACCCTTTGTAGAAAAATCGTTTGCAGCAAAATCCTTTTTTGGATGACTTAAAGAGGGTATGTTATTTTGAGCTTCTTTGGTGTGATTTCCCTTTGGAGGATTTCCTTTGGGAGGATTTCCTTTTGGAGGGTTTATTTTCAGAGGGTTTTCAGGCACTCTTTGATTTCGAATATTATATTGTCTCTGGAATTGCATGACATCTTGCAATCCTGCTTGGTAATCTTCCCTTTCCACCAATAATCTTTCCTCCTCATCTTGCATGAAGATCTTATTTGCATCCATGAACTGGTCATGTCCTTCTTTAGTCAAAAATACCTTTGTTTCTTTATCATCACAACAGTTCATGTCGTCTTCAAAATATCCACCATAATTCTCATTTACATAATTGTTTTGGAAAGGAGGCCTTACTTATTGATCCCCCTGATTCCCTTGATTTGTCTGATTCGCTTGATTCGCCTGATTCGCTTGATTTCCTTGATTTCCCTCATTTATCCGATCTCCTTGATTTGCTCGATTCCCCTAATTTATTTGCTCTCTTTGTCTAATTTGTGGGATTGCTGGTCTCCTTGGATTTCTAGGTGGAACGTCATCCTGTTCTCGGGGGTTAGGCCTATTATCTAAGGCCATTCTTTCCATTATCCTCTCCATGGTTCTCATCATTGTTTTGAACCTTTCTTCTGACGTTTGGGAGGTTAAAGGTTGTGCCTTATCTTGAACTTTATTCATGTCCCTGTCAGAGTTAGATTTTATCTTTTCTAAAGCCATTAGATTCACTTCGAATTCTATGGCATCAGTCATCATATCATCTCATGTATAAGACCTTCGTTCTCTCAATAAAAAAGAAAAATCACTTTCAAAAGAATCAACATATTTGATATGGGCAGCCTTGGGGGGGTTTTACCTCAGTAGGAATCAAATTATAGACCATTACGAATCTGGCTGAAAACTCTTGCACTGTTTAGTCAGGTGATCTCTTCATGTTGTTATACTGGGTCAACAACCGAAGGGGATTTTTCTTGTCGCCCCATTTTGCAAGGAATCTGGTTTCAAAGGCCTCAAAATCTATGATACTAGTCGTTGGAAGGGCTTTGAACCACTTCCTCACTTCTCCCGCAAGAATTTGTGCAAATAGACTCATTTTTACATCTTCAATGTCCACTTATTCTAAGTCTGTGAAATCATTAAACTAATATAGGTGCTTATGGGTTGATATGCTACCTTCAACATCATATAGTTTGATCCTTAGGTTATACTCATGAGGTAAATCATGTAGTTGAGAATGCAGTACGAGAGGAGTGAATCTAGATGCCATGGCTGCAGTGAGGGGTCGGAGTGGCTGTTGGTTCTGAGTGTGGATCACTATAGGCTTGGCAGATGTAGCTAAAATCAAATCTTGGAATCTATTTTCGTCAAATATGACCTCGCTTAAACAAGATTCAATGAACATAATTTGTTCAAATTTCACGTCAAACTCAAGGTCTTCAATGCTTGTTACTATGTCCTTGGGAAAGGATAGACAACAATTTATACGCAACACTGGGGTTACTGAATTTTCTTTTCTTTTATTTACAATCTTTTCAGGATCAGACATAGGGATTGCAACTTCTGGGTCTGGGTTGCTCTTGGTGTGAATTCTCTTGGGAGCCAGGATTTCTAGCTCACAATGCTTGGTGAAACTGGTCTCTTGGTAACAGAGTCACCAGGAAAAAAATAATCTCATCCAATAAGGTATTTGATCCACTGTCACCCTCAGGGATCAAAACTAGAGCTTCAATTCGTTTTTCCCAGGGAAGATTTCACTTTCGTTCCCCGACAACGGTGCTAGAATGTTAACACTCTATAAATTTTGTCCGGCTGATAGAAAAACAACAGAGGTAACTGTTTCAACCTACTTTAGATCTGCGCACTAGCCTTATCAACTCAGAGGGCTCTCTCATGTCACTTGATATTTCTTTGGAAATCAGTGGCTAGATTTAGTTTTTTTTTTGGGGGGGGGTTTATAAAGTTGTTGGCAAGGAAGGGGAGGGACACTTAGGGATATGGAGTCAAAATTATGAAAGTGAATGAAAACAATGACTGGCCAGTAGAACTCTCCAGAGGATAAAGGATAAATGAGGTAATGAATCTGAGTTGTAAAATGTATTTAAGAAGGGTGTAAGAGGAAAGAGAAAACAAATAAATGCATCAGAGCATTACAAAAATGAATTATGAATTAGCTAAGAAGACAATTACACAATTTAAATTGCTTAAGCCGAGAGCATCACAAGATGAATTATGGGCTTTTAAATCTCCAATTTAAACAGAATAAAATGCAAATGGAATTAAATAACATAGGAAATACATACAATGAAAGGAGACAAAACTCATATCACCACCATTAGAATCTTTTCATAGAGACTTCAAAATATTATACATATGTATTCAATTCAGCTCCAGAAAATTACGATTGAGTTCAAAAACAACAAAACGATTCCCTTGCACTTCTTCCAACATTAATTCATTCGGAACTTCTAATATGTAGACAATTCGATTACTATGGCTGAACCAAAATGTTTCATCTTCTAAAACTAATTACAATAATTTCAACTGACAGTCTCGGCATGTGAATTGATTTTCAATGATTAACAAAAAGTGTTTCAAAAACTAATTACTGATTGCTCTGAATGCTCGTCGTTCGTCCTTCCCATCTGTCTTGCTATTAACTTATGTTGAACTCGCCAATCTGGTGACACCTAGAGGCTATTTGTTGGTTCCTGGAAAACTGTATTTTGTCTTAGCTAACCGCATGATCTCTTTCCACTGTAAGTCCGAAGGAATCTCATAATCCATCATTTCTTTTATCAGGATCTCCAAGTCGATACAAGTAGCATAAGTCATAGTTGGCAGCCCAATCTTCATGGTTTTAAATTGATTTAAGATCTCAAAGTCTGTGGTCAAATATTCTACCAAACTTGGTCCTTTCAAATTTTCCTCCGGGCCTTCAAATTTAGAATGATCCATTCTACACTGTGTGAGGAGGGAGTTGTATTGCTCTAAGTCATATAATTTCCATTTGCCATCCCAAAATGATGGGAGGCCTTTGATAAATAATTGCTCAAACAAATCCTTGAATTCTTGTATACTCTGCTCCATCTGTGCGGCTTTGGTATGAACTGACTTGAGCAAATTGTGCTTAGAAATTATCCTCCTAGCCCAAATGATCATTGTATTCTTGTCTTTGACCCCAATGGTCCGAAGTTCAGCAGTAGGAACGAAATTCAACAAATTGATAGCGTTATGGGCCCACTCTGAGGGTTTTTTCGCTAGTGTCTCATTCACCATGATACATCTGCTTCGGGCAGTGATATCCATGCTATCTTTTTCATCTATGAAATTCAAGTACATCCTGAACTTAGCAGCTTCAACAACAATAGAATCTCGGATTACATGTTTAGCTCCCTGCAAAAGTCCTTTACCTTTTAGCCTCGTTTTCAACTTGCCCGCTCTTTCTTGCAACTCTTGATTTTCTTTTTGGGACTGGGCCATCTTCTCATTCTTCATTTTCATTTCTTGCTACAAATTTTCTATATCTCCCTTAAGACTCTTGATTTCTTCTAAAACCCTTGGTAGGTTGGTGTTGAAGATTAATATATCAACCATTGACATGATCTTATTTATAAAAATGAGCATCGTGATCCTTTTTCATTCAGTCGAGATGAATGCAGCTTCAGGGAACTCTGTCTTATTTGTTTCTAGGAACATTTTCAGCAAGTGTGTGTAGTACCTGAAGTGCCTTAGTGATTGGAAATTCACTAGTTTCTTGTGTACATTATCAACTATGAACTCTTCAAAACTGATATAGACCGATGGACTAGACTTTGATTGAAAAAAGGTCAACAGAAAACCCAACATGACCTCTACTACAAAGTTGTCGTTATCCAAACCTAAGATTTGACTGAATATGGAACAGGCCCACTGGACCTCAATAACCATGATGCTTACATGCATAGGCAACGACAGACTCTCAGAATGATGTTCAGGTTTAACAGTGGTCTGCAAAAATAGGGTTTTGACCTCAGGGGGACATTCTCTGTAGACTGTAATTAGTTTCTCTTCCTTGAAGGGTTCACACGCCACAGGGGAATATTCTAGTGTACCAAGGGCATGTCAAACTGACGAGCTATCTACTCTACACAGAACCTTTGACCCTAATCTATTTAAAACAACCTTTTTTTCCTGCGAGTATTGCTCGACACACCAACTTATGAATTCTGGGAAAGGGAATGCGACTTCGACGGTGTAAGGGACTATGGATGCTTGAACTGCTTTGAGGAAAGGTATTTGTCTTCCTACATTATCTAACAAATTGGCTCTAGATACGGAAATGGGTGAGACGGTTATCTCTGTGTCAAATATATTGGAGTCTCTATCAATTAGGGCTTATTCTTTCGAGGCGGTATCTTGTTCTGTTACGGATAAAATGATAGGATTCATGGCCATGTTGAAAAATACCTGAGAATGAGTGAAGAATGCATGAGTCTAGTTCAATGTTAAGATTTAGTTCGAACGGAGCGTTTGCGCCAATTTTCAAACGTTCAAATGATTTGAAGTATCATAAAATAATGACCGGGGACCCTCCTTTTATACATGTTTTTCGATATCGGGGGCAAAGCAGTTTGGGGTAGACCTCTTTTCACCCCGATATGCCTCTGGCGATACCACGTGGTCGTGAGATGAAACCACGGTATTTCTATCGGCCCGCTCTCAAACGATTAAACCTTGCACTAGTTCCCCGCCTGATACACTTTGTGACCGTCGATTTGGGATGTTTTCATATCTTTGGCCCGATGGGTCCCATGAAACCCACGTCTCTTCTATATTTAGTCCTTCTCTTCTAGATGTGACCCTGTCCTCCAAACTATCGCATATTCACATCGATCTGGCCCCTCGCTAAATCTCGAGACTTGGATTCCATTGAAAAATTGTTATGGTGATAACACAACTATTGATTACCTCATTTCCTCAGGCGATATTTTGAACTCCTATGACTTATTGTTTCCTTTGTGAATTACTATCTCGAGCATTACATATTTTCTTAGAAGGTACTGACCGTGTTAACGATATTTTCAAAGGGACCTTCTCACTCTCTAAAATTTTTCTACTGGATATTAACTTGTAACAGGATATGTTCGGCCAAACATTTTTTGTTTAATTATGGGATTTAGTTAGCAACTAGAGTAAATTCCCTTGTGTATGCCAAAGCTTAATCACAGACATGTGTATCGTTGTGATGTGGGAGGCCACATGTATTTTGAGGTTAAAATTCCCTTTGGCTCCTAGATTTGGTGCCCTAAAAACCTGAACGAGATTACCTTTGATTCACACTCACTTATTACTTAACAATGCAACCACTAGTTTACTTACATGCGTCAAAACATAACAATTGGTAACTCATCATCTTCCTATTGTTGGAAAATTAATGTGACTGATAGTTCGTAGTTATATTGATAACCTCCCTCGATGGTGAATATTGAGACCTCAGTCTGGGAGATGGAGCAGAAATCGATCAAGTATTACACTTATATTTATATAAACAGTTATTTCCCTTAGTTTTCTTGATAGTTAAATTTTGTATCTCACCAATATTACTATTTAAGAATTTAATAATAGGTCGGTTCTATTTTTTCAAGTGGAATAGTCTTAAGGATGTGATGATATTAAGAAATGGCAGTTAGGGTGTTATTGTTTGTTTTAGTAGATTATTCTCGAAGATGGTAATATTAAATAATGTCTATTGTCACCACAGTATATGTAACAAGGCTGCATGGCAGTGTATACCTGCTGCTATGCATGTATAATAAAATAAAACAATAGTTGTATTGAATCCACCGCATGCATCGAGATGAATAACAAATTCATTTGTTGAATATGGCAGGCAAACGTCATCTCATTAAAGGACGTTGAAGATCCTTACACAGCCGTTGAAGATCCTTATGCAACTGTGACAATAAGAGATGCATTTGAACAACAAATCACAATTTAGAAAAATGTTTTAAAATAATAAAAAAAATCAAATTGTAATGTTATACCTTTAAAAATGCTCAAAATTATTTTGGTCAAACCCCGACTAATAGACGATCAATAACATATCCAATACTATATACCACCCCAAGCGGCAGGTATAATAACCAATATCCCTTCACATTATTTTGAATGATCTAAAAAAAAAACCAATTTCATAAAACATTTAGATTATACATTGTTAAACGCTCAATCTTCTATTTAATATTAACATTCAAAATTTGTAATATAAAAATAAAACTTATATTTAAGCTTAACCCTTAAAAAAATTGTGAAAAAAACACACAAATGCCATCAACTTTGAATTGTACAAAATATTATATTATTTTATTTTAACTTTAACACTCAAATAATTGTGAAAGAAAAAGTACAATTGTCATCCATTTGAATCTTACGTACAAAATATTATTTTATTTTATTTAAATGTGCCTAGGAAAAAGGTACCCATTAAATGAGAACAACCAAAAAAATAAAAAATGCATATCCATGCCAAAAAAGAAAGGGTTATTTATTTAACAAGATGGCCCCCCAAGTTTTGACAATATATATAAAAAACAAGAAATATTTATTACAATAACATTGGGGGAAGTGAAGGCGGCAATAAGACTTCAAAGTTTTTGGCCAATAAGATATCACATAAATGAGATTTAAAATTTAAAATAAATAATTATTTTTAAAAACTTTAGATTAAGGGGTGTATATTTTATGGTCAACCATGAACTAATAGAAAGTCAAGCCTAACTCAAAGCTATATACCAAGCTTATCGACAGGTATAATAAAAGAATATAACATATCTTCTACAATTTCATTTTATATTAATGGATGTTTTTATATTTTAATGGTACGAGTATAATACATTAATTTTAGAGTACACTTAGAGTGTGATTAGTCCTTCCATGTTTGTGTTGAAGAATTATTTGGTGTAAAATTGCATTGTCTTATTTTCAATTGTTAAGAAATTGATACAAGATATTAGTATATCTTAAAGAAAACAATCTTATAGTTTAATTAATTATTATATCAGGCTATATAAAGAACCATAAGATTAAGTGGTAGTTGTCAATAGAATTTAGTGAATAGACTTAATAATTAAGGAATTCATGTGGTAGTGAAATAATGAAAACCTTGATAACTGAAATTAATAGAGTAATTATCTTATGTAGACACATCTTTACTTTTAATTATTGGATGAATTATTGGATTAGTGTGGCATTAGGAAGTTATTGATTAATGACTTTGGATATTGTATAAGTATTTAATGATTAATTCCTTAAATATTGACTTTAGCATGAATGCAAATTCATAAGTATTGTAATGTATGTGTGATTTTGGTTACATGTAAATAAACATAAAAATTGTAATTTCGTGGTGAATATATATTGTATTATTAAATTAATAACGAAAGAATAACCATAGTTATAGAATTGAACTTCATAAATAGTTATGTAACGCAAAGTAGCATAAATGTTATTATAAATTAATTATGTCATGCACAACGAAGATAAATAAATTATTACAGATTCTTGTGAAACCTTGCATCACTAGATTTACCTTGAAATCTTCATCAAATTATTATGAAGTACTCTATGAGTTGAATTGAAGTGGGATATTTTGTCAATTAAGTTAGTTTTTCTTAGTCAGTAATTAATAACGATTTTACTCACAAACCAATAAGTGAGACTTAAGTTCTATTGATTTTTAAAGGTTTACATTCATGTACTGTCTACATCTAGTGGATTACAAAGAAGGTCATTACACATACACATGTGGAGAGGAAAGACATGCTTACCTTCTAAGGGCATAAATAACATGTGTTTTATAATTCCTTCTATGGACACATTCATTATTTACCATATTTCCTATCTTCAAGAGGTGACATCCTTGGAGAAATATTGACCAAATAATTATTAATTACAACTAAATCTACCCATATTTCAAATAATAAATACGCATCCATTTTGTATCTTTAACAATCATTCGTATCAATAGTAAATCACCATTATAATTGCTAGCTTATCATTTTCATTAACTCTATTTTCTCACAGTTATACGAGGAATTAGATATGAAACCAAACTGCACATCATATCTTCCTCTTTTGTTTCATTTTATCTTATTATTTCATTACTAGTGATGAACCACCTAATTGCAATCAAAGTGTCCACAATAAAAATGAAAGATCAAGCCAATTAACTAGAATGATTTCAATAATGATAATCACTCAAAACTATATAAAAGTATTCATAACACAAAATATTTATTTAATTCCACTTTTTATTAGAATTTGAAAATTTCCAACATTTCATAGGCATCCCTATATTATCTATTTATATATATTTTAATAAACAAGTTAAAAAAAAAAACAAGTGAGATCGTGTACCTTATGGAAACTACATGTTTTGAAATATAAAATCCAATCTAATTTTGGATAATGAAAATGTATTGAGTATATCCTTGTCCTCGAAAATAAGATATCATATGATATTATTTGGTACACCTCTATCTATATAAAAAAAAATCCAATTGGCTTAAGTATATCACCACTTTATAATAAATATTATTAATTATTTTTTTAATATATACATATATAAATTTTAACTAACCATACATGAAATATTTTATATGAAAACAAAATATAACAAAATATCACTAATTAGCATATTTTTTTTAATCAATGAACTAGTCTACTTATATTAACATAGTAAGAAAAACTTACACAAAATCCATCTAATTGATAATTTGTCACTAGGGAAACTAGAACAACATCAGTAGAAAAAATCAGTCCATAGAATTTGAGCCAAGTTTTGAATTACATACAAACTTATAAAACTATAAAACCAAGTTGAGTGCAAGTTCCATTCATCATCATTTAGCCATACATCAATAACCAATAAAATTGCAAAGTACAATATCCAATGTAAAGTATGCTCAATTCAACGATGGTTTAAACTATAAGTGCAAATATCAATGTATTAAAGCACATACTCATTCATCGTTCATCCATATGCTAATCCAATTGCACAATATGTGTTATTTATGGACATATTTGTATTATTAGTATGAAATTAAACCATGAGATAAACCATTGGGAAAACAAGATAACTGAGATTATATATCAAGATACAAAGCATATATTGAGTAACAATTATATTCTTGATTAAATCTCATATTCATATCATTCAATTAATATATAAATCACAAAAATATTAATGTTGTAATTGTTGATGTTTGGACAACATCGGGAAGACATTATCTAAAGATAATAATTAACAATATAATAATTATTGATTATTAAATATAGTATAAAATAAGTAAATGATAATAATAAATAGTTATTGATTATTCAAGGGATGCATCCTTTCATGGATGGTCACCTTATGTTCCCTATATATGAAATAGTCATCATTGTAATAATATATCGAATATCTCTTATATCTCATATGAATAAAAACCAACATGGTATCAGAGTAGGACTCATGTAAATCCCTTACGGGAAGGCCAAGAATACTGAGAGAAGACATTGCGGCCATGGCTCCTAAAGTTCATGTTTCATTAGCCTCATGGATTGGACCAGCTGCTGCTATAGTGAATGTTGCAGTTCTTTGGTCGGCAAGAGGGAAACCTTGTAAAAATAAAATAAAATAAATGATAAAGTTTCAAAAACTGTGAAGTTGATAGTTCACAAATTAACCCCATAAAAGTTTGATGTTTTCAAATATCAAATTAAGGTGCACACAGCCATATGAATCCTCTATATTGCCATAGCACCGCACTAGGTAGAGGCCATCACATGGGCAGTCGTGACTGGCATCCTTGACCTGGAACCTCGGGGATGAAGTGTTTTCAAGGTCTACCTATAAGCAAGGAGAAATTGAGGTGGTTGTTATTGCAACGGGAGTTCACACATTTTTTGGGGAAGGATGCTCATTTGGTAGACTCTACCAACAATGTGGGGCATTTTCAAAAGGTTCTTACTGTCATTGGAAACTTCTGTATTTGCTCCATCACAATTGGAATGGTAATAGAGATCATTGTTATGTATCCCATTCAACAGAGGAAATACAGGGATGGAATAAACAATCTTATGGTTCTATTGATCGGTGGGATTCCGATTGTAATGCCTACAGTGTTATCTGTAACAATGGCAA
Organism: Picea mariana; assembly: GCA_032191745.1. Taxonomy (NCBI): domain Eukaryota; kingdom Viridiplantae; phylum Streptophyta; class Pinopsida; order Pinales; family Pinaceae; genus Picea; species Picea mariana. The sequence goes on along the minus strand of JASDQU010011166.1, from coordinate 13,080 downwards.
TTGGCTCCCACAAGCTCTCTCAATAGGGGGCTGTTACAAAAAGAATGACTGCCATTGAAGAAATGGCAGGGATGGATGTGCTTTGTAGTAATAAAACTGGAACACTTACCCTCAATAATATGAGCGTTGATAAAAATCTTATCGAGGTATTTATGATAGATGCGGACAAAGACTATGTAGTTTTTCTTGTAGCTAGAGCCTCCAAAGTTGAAAATCAAGATGCAATTGATGCTGCTATTGTTGGAATGTTGGCAGTCCAAAAGAGGCTCGAGCAGGGGTTACTGAAGTCCATTTCTTACCTTTTAATCCGGTCAACAAATGTACAACACTTACGTATGTTGATGTTCACGGAAATTGGCATCGTGCTAGTAAAGGAGCACCAGAGCAGATTCTCTACCTCTGCCATTGCAAGGAAGATGTGAGAAATAAAGTACATTCAGTAATTGACAAATTTTCCGAGTGTGGACTTCGTTCTCTTGCTATAGCTAGACAGGAAGTCCCTGAAAGGACCAAAGAGAGTGAGGGATCCCCATGGAAATTTGTTGGATTGCTGCTGCTATTTGATTCTCCTCGCCATGATAGTGCTGAAACAATCCATCGAGCTCTTAATCTTGGCATCAATGTGAAAATGATCACAGGTGAACAACTCTGTCGACTCTAAAGTGGATTGTTGTATGAGAACCCGACAGTTGTGTCATATTATGAATCTTGTATTTTGACAATGGATGAACATTTGCACGTCCATAGAGATTTTTGAAAG